>JABWIB010001957.1:42053-61559 GCA_016617825.1 Platyplectrum ornatum | reverse complement strand
GGTAATGCGGACATTCGACTTCCTGATTCATTACTTCATGGGATTCAAGACTGCAAAACAAAGAGTGAAATAGCAAAAATGAATGGAACGACTTATGAATGAAACAACTTAAATATACAGTAGATATATATGTATGAATATATGTATGCANACATCATGACACAATCTGAACTGCACATGGAGGTTCTGATTAATGTAAACCCCTTTGTCTGAATGTTAACATACGAAAATAATAGAAATTGATATTTTAATCATTGATAAAAATAACACATTGTGTTCTTACTTTACATAGAAATNACCTGCACAATACAATATGGGCAACATTTTGACCAGTTTCAAAGGGTTTGAAAGCACATTCTCATACCTCCTAAGGGTCCTGATTTTAGTGGGACAGTTCTCACCTGCCTANCAGTTTGTCCCGATAAGGCATAAATTTGTTTTTCTTGACATTAAAAGGGGCATCAAAAGGGGTGAGTCTGGGTGGGACCGGGGCTTGGGTGGGAGTAGGAAAACAAAAATTAACAAATACAGAACAAAAATGCCATATAACTGACTTTATAAATGAAACACCTCCAATGTAATATAGCTAATGGAGTGTGAACGTAAGAAACAATTTGTGGGCAGAACCACATGTCCAGTGAAAACAAGCTGGCAAGAATATGTGAGAAGCATCAGGAAAACCTTCCCAAAATATTTATTATTAGCACATTTCATCATGGTACATAAATGTCCCCCCTCATCCATAACTAAACTAACGGTTATAGAAATGGTAATTTGTATTTGAAAAGAAGCCCTAGCACAAACAGAAAAGATCTGGATACTTAACTTACTTATTTTATAAATTCATATACTTGTACTACATATACCAATTCATTTTAAGCGTTGCAATATTGTTACATTTGTTGTTATCTCATTGTTGTTATTACACATAACTAAAAAGAGTGTAATTAATTTCTTTTACTGTTGTTTATAATAAAAATGGACAATCAATGGAGCTTAGTGTAACAGGAGAGAGGAATCCAATAGGAATTTAGGATTAAAACAGTGGATTTTATATATCTAAGGGATTATGGAGTGCAGCTAAACNTCCCTACGAGCAGGTCATAATGCGTTTGGAAAACATTTACTGCACACAGAGGAGGCAGTTAAAGCAGTTACTACAGCTATAGCTGCTATTGTGCTAATAAAATTCCCCCGCCCCATCATTCTCACCTGCTTTTAAGCATATACACTGAAAAGCCATTGAATAGGACTTGTGATCCTACATATCAGATGCATTCAATTTGTGGAACTATTAGTAGTCTTAAAATTAATANCCCAATTCACTCCCTTGCTTACCCCCCATTCCAACGCCTATGCATCAACATCAAACAAATAGTGAAATTAACTTTCCAAACCTTATGCTGATAACAGGTGGATCATCTGAGATTGAATATTATTCAAATATTGTGCTAGAGCAATCATTCCTCCTAACTAACTGCTTTCATGCTCTGCAATAGTGCAGATCTATTACACATCATTACAATACAATCTATTTCTGAATTTAGTCTGGTNTACCAGGAAGACAATAAGGAGATTGGGATTGGATTTTTAAAATGGCAGGTGGGCAACTAAAAATATAAATTACCAAATCCAGAGTTTAAAAATAACAAAAAGAAATATATTTAAAAAGAGTGCTCAGAACTCTTAAGCTGGCTATACACTATAAGATAAATTGTTTTTTCAAGAGTGGTCAAAACCATGTTGAATTTCAGGGGAGGTAAAATTAATGTCAGTGTTTGCAACTAATAAAATTTACTTCCCCTGCAGTTCAACATGGTTTAGCCACTTTGGCCACTTGTACCTTTACGCTGGACAGTCCATAATACATCTGGATCCAGTCATTAGTGCTAAGCAGCCAAATCCTGACAACTTCTCACCTTTGTTTTGTTCCTCTCATTGCATAATCCAAACTAGGATCTCCTTAGTATGGGGTCCGACCCTGTCAACTGCTGCTCCTGCTTTCATAAATATTGAACCGAATTCTCAGTTCCAATTTTTCCCTGGTTTTCAAGCATTAGGATGGAGCGCAATTCACCTTATTCAGATCTGTTCCCCAAAATTCTGACAGAGAGACTGCATTGCATTTGCACAGTGAGCTGGACTCATATTGCAATTATCATTACAGGACTGCCCTCTCTTTGTGTTCCAATCCTGTCAATTAATCTGCTGTCATTTACATTCCCAGTACTTGTAAAATGTAATGTAAAAATGTAAGGCCTGTGTTATTTCACAGGATTTCACAGTCTCCGGGATTATAAATCTTCCTCCAGCATGATTCATGGATGGCGCCATCTTGGATCAAGTCAGCTGACCCATTGCAGCCAGTCTTTGGTCAGCTCAGCCAGTCACATGCTTCCCAGGGCCGATGGTAGCTGAAGGCACACTATTTCAATTGCTGACACATTTTCACCTGTGCCAGTACAACAAGTTCCTTTTGCCTTGTTCCTGCTTCTCCTATGCTGGTTTGCTGAAACCGGTACAGCTTTGCAGTTAACCATGGCAGCCCCAACCTGCACAACTCTACAGTTAACCCCTGTACTCCCAGTCTGCTCTGTTCAAGCTTCATCAAGTTTCCAAATTCAGCTCCAAGAGACCCGTACCGGATAACAATTTCCCAGTGTTGGAGACAGATTATTTTGTATCACAGGTATGTTTGGCAGTGCGATTGTATAGATACGTGAAAATAGCAGGCCTGTAATTGGGGAGTCTGCGTGATTGCTTAAGAATCAAATTAGAGAATCTAGTCAAATATTTATAAAGAAAGAAGATGTGTGTTCAATATACCAATATATTCAACAATTTGATTTAATTGTGATGTATTTTTATTTTCCACAATGCCAATACTTGATTAGAATAATTGATATTGCTTTGTTTGCTTTTACAATAAAAAAAATCATTAATGGCACAACAGTAGTCACAATGTATGGTATTGGTAGGGTATGGTAAGACAAAACATTCCAAATGACACAATATATACATACGCCACTAGCTTTAGTCATGGGAGGGTTTGAGGTAACAGGGCTTCTGTGATGGAGAAAACATTTTCTCAATCATTATTTCATGTTAGGCCTCTCTTACTGATTGATGAAAATGCTGCTTTTATTTCATGCAAGATGGATCCATTAACAGCTAAATTATCTTGTGATTTTCACCTTCTGATCATTTATTTAGGTACAGCATTACATATAGTGCTTTGTAATTTGAGAATATTTTCTTTAGCCACTGCACTAGTGACGATTCAGTCTAATTCCCTACCAGACATATACACAGATACCAGGGTCATTTTAGTAATATGTCACTTTCAGTGTGTTTTGTACTGTGGGAGGAAATCTATGTGCATATGGGCTGCATGATTATCTATAGTAGTAAGAAAAATTAGAATGAAAATAATTCATATTAAACAATGTTACAACTATGTCTAGGCAAAGAATCTGTTATAAACACTCTCATGTAAGTCAGTATTTCCCATCTTATTATATATATTATTATACCATTTTTTAAGCCAAGCCTTCGTCCCTTATATTTGTATAAAAATACAGTTCTATAGAGCTGTAAGTTTAATCCTTACTTTAACAATATACTGAGAAAAAGCTATGATTAAAAGAGAAATATCAAGTACATCAGAGAGCATTTATCAGCTTTGTGATAATTCCTGGCGTAATTGTTCACAGTAGGAGAATGCAGCAGCTTAGGCTGAATAAATAATTGGACCACACACACGCACACAAATAATGATCTCACTACATTTATTCATTGTTGCAAAATGTGAAGATTTTTGAAAGATAAACCCTGCAAGACTTGAAAACACAATAAATCTTACCATTAGGGAGGTTTAATAATATAGTAAAGACCANTAAACATTCAAACTAATATGATAATATGGAAGATGTACACAAATACAGAATATACAGACAGTGCATGGATCTAATTCTGCCTTATATTACCAAGTGCTAATAGTAGTATCTTTACCATGTTTGGGTAAGGGGCATAGAACATATTTGACATTTCTACCATGTGATGAATAACAGGTCACTAAAAGCTTTGTAATGTCTATTTTGCCCAATCAGTCTAGTTGTTCAGACTGCTTTGTAAAAGCCGGGGCTTTCATGAAAAATTTGGTCTTCATGATAGCCCCGGCTTTTACATTGCAGTAAGACCCGACCAAAAAGAAGGGGTTGCCAATCTTCCAAACTCTGTCACTACTGTATAAGTTAAATATACTTCCCCTTCGTGCCCACCTAGCATAATTTAGGTGGGCAGAAGTAACAGGACTGTCCCAAGGGACAGATCCCCTTGTGTAGGGATTTTGCAATAGCACATATTGGGTGTATATGTTGCTGCCAAGCAATCCACTCAACTTTTGCTCTCTGCCTTCGGAAGTGGGGTGGAGAAATGACAGCTGGATCGAGTCCTTGAGTTCAATAATACTAAATCAGATTGTAAATGCTAATGAAAGCAACAGAACTCTTAAAATTGTAAAACTATCTGGAGGTATGAATAAATTCTGTAAAAATATATAAAGATAATATAACAGCACTCGTCAATGGTGCCTACAAATTTATCAATATATGAAAACAAATGGCTGATACATAACACAAACTCAGGTGATTGGATCATATACACCCAATATGTGCTATTGCATATTCCCTACTCAAGGGGATCTGTCCCTTGACAGTCCTGTTACTTCCGCCAACCTAAGTTATGCTAAGTGGGCAGGAAGGGGAACATTGTCAGTCTTCTACATTTCTGTGCAGCATAGGCAGATATTTNTACAATCTGCTGATAAATAGGTATGGATGTGTGATTAGGTATGCTCATCAGTTATCCCTTCTCAAGTATTACTGCACCCAGCTTCACTTTATCAAACAGACCATAGGGGTGAAAGGGTAACCAGGGAATTACAATTACTGAAACAGAATTGACCTACTCCACTTAAGAAGCTGAGTGCCTGTAATATAGATTTTGTACAATTACACTAAAGTGTATAATATATTCATCGTAATTTATTGAGACAATCAATTTTAGTGTAAAGATGTCAAGTTTTTTTTTGTTTTTTTTTTTTACAAACATTTTGTCCCCAGTTCAAATAACAGAAATAACACAAACAAATGATAATTATTCAAGTAACTTTATTTGACTTTAATCCATTGTTGCATCAACTAATATGAACATCTGGTGGCGAGATAATCATACTAGCTGTTCTGCGTTAATGAGGCCAGTAATACACGCATATATCAAACGCAACAGTTCTGCTGATTGCCAGAAATACAAAATGGCTGCAGAAAAAAAAACCCCAAATAAAACACTGCTTAATATTGCGGTAAACACTGTACAACAAATTAACTACACAAAAATTCAAAGAAGTCTGTTATGCCATGAAGCCAAAATTTTAACAGAAGGCAATGCATCTTTATACAAGTCTATGTATATGCAAACATATACATACTAACATATATTCTTGCCTCCTTCTTATATGTTAAAGTATGTTAAAAACACAACACATTATCTTATATTCCAAAGCCACAACCAGTTCTAAAAATTCCAAACTACAAAATTGCCCGGTACAAAGCTAACATTACTATCATTCTTCAATATTTTTTTTTACTAAAACATAAATATTTTTTTTACCATATATTTTCTTCTGACATTCAAAACTGTAAAGTCAATATGGCTGAATTATTTAAAAATCACGTATGTACAAATAGTTTTTAATACATAAATTATTTGGCATAATTATCACAATCATACTGCATGTGCATGCCTGCTCTTATGTTTCAGTTGTAATATCTTAAGATATTAAGTTACCAAGTTATGTACAAAAATACTCGATCATTTCCTAAAAATGTAACTAATCACCTGCTAGCTTTTCTTGGGAAAATATATAAAAAGTGGTCACTCTCTTTCAACCAGACTGCCTGTAAAAGCAAAATACACACTTTACCAAAAATCAGCTTCCCAGCAAAAAAGGGAAATACTCCATCATTGTTTTGTATGAGGAGGGTTTAAATGCATAATTATTTAGGAAAATGCCATAAACAGCAAGCATGTGAATGATGACAGCATTCGTGTAAGGTGCTCAGTTGGTGGTGAGGGTCCTGAATTATTTACTAGAACAAGTGGAAGGTATTTTGGTAGAAACATAAAGTAACATAGTAAAATAGATCTACAGTGCCTATAACTCCAGGAGGAAAGATGATAAGACAGCACANAAGCTGAAAAGGCACATTACAACGGTATTAATGTATGTGGTCACAATACTGCATTATTAGAGATAGAGGTGGTCCCCTGTAATGCCTGATCATTTTCCAAGTAACAATAAGGTAATGAATTGTAAAGTATGGTTACCGTGGTATGCAGGTCTCTGGATACCCTAGGTTAAACCAAGCACTGCCGACCCCCCCTCGATCTGGTTCNCATAGGAAAGGGGTGCTGCCATGGCGCCCTCCCAGACATTTTAATTATTTACATNTCGGGTTATGACCCGGCATATAAATGGGCCCATGGTTCTAGGCGATGGCCTAAGATGACCTAATGGTAGCACCGGCCCTGGTGGTATGCAATAATTCAGTGGTTATCCTCAGGACCCCCTAACAGTGCATGTTTTCCAGGTCTCCGGGCTGGAGCACAGGTGTGTCCATTACTGATGGACATGTGTGACCAGGTCCACCGGTGGTATCGCTTGTGATTGTGAGGAGACCTGGAAAACATGCAATGTTAGGGGTCCTCAGGATACTGATGAGAACTACAGCAATAATCATTTTGTGTAGGAAAGAAGGAGATAACTAGGGCACTTAGATAACTAAGGCAATGCCATTAAATATCTTAAGGGAAATGAATCCACAGAGTAATCAGAATATGGGGAGGAAAAGAAAAATATTGAAATGATGTAATCCTTTATGCAAGTTTGACATTTTTACAAAATGTTAAAACATCATGAGCATATTAACCCTTTTAAACAAATGCTTTTTCAAGACTGACATGCATTTTGTCAACTTGTTTATTATTGCTTTGTAAAACCATGTCATCACTTTGACACTAGGGGCACTGCTGAATCTATCGGATATATTAAATGGACGTGCGTCACAGAGCACTCATATTATAAATAGAAATCTGCAGACAAATGCAGTTTCCCTGCACAATACTAGTGTGTTATAGTAACATGTACCTATAGAAATAAAACATTTAGTGCTAAATTAAATATAAATATATTCATTTCAGTAGGCTAATTGTTACCATATGCAATTTTCTTATTAGATGTGAATTTCTACACATTGCATACAAAACATACATTATGACATAGACCAGTGTTTAACTTATATGGCAATTCTGCACATGTAGTTTATGGGGTATTTTCATTTGTTAATATAATAGTTAAGCACAAACAATGAATATTGTTTAAGATGTTGATATGGTGTTATACATTGATGACATTTTTATATTGCTTTTAAATGTGTGGTACTTCAGATGGGGCACAATTAAAATAAGTAATTTATGGGCAAGTTTAACTTTTGGTGGGTGATTAATCATCTGACAGTGCTGGAGACATGAGAAACTTGTTTTACATAGGCAAAGTGCAGTGACACAAACAGTTGTGTCTCACCTGTGGGTGGCACTAATGAGCAGTTAATAAGCTGCGTCTAAAGCTGGCCATACACTATGCAATAAATTGTTCCAATCGACCAGCTTTAGTCAAGCTTTAACCATGGTGAATTGCAGGAGAGGTAAAATGAATGTAAAGCTGGCCATACACTATAAGATAAATTGTTCCAATCTAAAGATTTTTCAAGAGTTGGTAAATCCATGATGAATTGCAGGGGAGGTAAAATGAATGTCAGTGTTTGCATGCACCTGTAATTCTGATTGCAACTAATGAAATTTAACTCCCTTGCAATTCAAAATGGTTTTGCCCACTCTTGAAAAAATCCTTAAATTGGAACAATTTATCTCACCGTGTGTGCCTAGCTTAAAGCTGGTCAATTGAAACAATTTATTACAGAATTGCAATAGGCCAATAGAAGGGGCTTAAGCCTATAAACTGGGAGCCATGGTCTATATAGCTCTTGTTAACAGCAACTATGAAAATGAGACTGATTAGTGCAAACCTAGTTAGATAGCAGTTCCTGGATTCCCTGAATAAAAGACGGATAAGTAATGATTTCACAACAAATGTACAATTTATAAATGGCATGTATTTTTTATGTAGGTCTGCTTTGGTAGATGAACAACTATCTATATGCTAATTGTAAATGCAACTGGATGTAAGTATGAAAATTGATGATAGACATGGTGCTAATTTTACTGTGATGTGTTCAAAATATATTATACTGAGAAGCAAGTGTGTAATGTTCCTGTCAATGTGTTACTAAAGCCTCTATAAGATAGCAAAACGTAAAAGTGACGACCAGATGGTTTGGGCTATAAGGCTTGTATTTTACTTAAAATAAAGACAGGAATACTACATTGCTTTATCAGGGCATATAAAAGAGAATCACTCAAAACTATGAGGTGACATTTATGAGCAGTTACTTCTATTGCTTGGTGAAGTGCAGAACAAAATACATTGAANTAGGATTTTAATAATCCAGCAACTGTCATATCATTTTGAAAGAAAACAATAGTAAAAGAAAATCTGGAAACCATAGGGTTGCATGAAGTGGTAGAATGCAAGGCACTTTCAGCAATGGATCAGATTTAGAGTTAAATATATAGAATGGTACTTAGACACAAATATATTGAATGTAGCAACAAACAATGCTTGGTTACAAAAGCAGACTCGCAGTGTACTAGATCCATATGGTGGTACAAAGCGTAAACTATGCACACAGGTGTTTGGGACATATGTGCATTTTCGCATTTAAACTAGGGCCAATTAATAATATAAAAAGGTATTTGGCAGGACAGAGGAACAATACATGGACTACGACAACATCAGCAAAAAGGATGTGGTACATAACTGGTTGGATAGTTGACAATTAGTTTGTACTAAATGGTTTAACTGATTCAATTTCCTCTATATAAGTCAACACTGACAGGTGGTATATTAAAAGGTTTACTGTGTTCGTGATTAAAATAACCTTAACCTCAACTTTAACTAGAATTACTCAATATCAAGCTAATGACTTACCTTCCAAATGAAGTAGCTACAGTGGTGGTCAGCAGGACAGGGAGAGCTTAGATGACAGAGCTGACAAGTTGAAGAAGACAGTGCAGAGCAGAGGAGGTTCAGATAGACAGAAGAATAGAAGATAAAGACAAGCAAGCAGACATGAAGACGATGGGAGACAGTAGACAGAGGAATATGAGAGTACATACAGTAAGGACAGGCATAGAATAGCAGCTGGAAGAGACACAGAAGCAGGAGGGAAAGATGAGGAATTTTACCATGACAAAAAATATAACTGCTGGCATGGTATCCCTATAGATATATTACTTTTTCGATTTTAATCGTTTAATCACAATGATACAGCCAATCATATGGTGTCAGCAATATCAATGCAGATATTACGATTGCTGTTTTAGTGACCTTATCTGAGCAAAAATGAGAATGATATTTATATTAGCTGCATTAAGGCATGTCCTTAAGCTTTAACAATGTAAAGATGGGTCTGAAAAATATAGAGAGACCAGTACTTTGCTGTGATAATTAAAAGGCAATTACTTAAAGTTTTTTTTTTTTTTGTAAAACCCTCCAGTCTCATTATGGGAAAATGATAGCAGTATTGTATGTCAAAAGCTTAAAAACCTTGTGAGCAACCACCTGGATCTGCAAACAGTGCAAATAGTTTTTTTGGAGGGTTAGCCCTGAAAATACCCTTTCACCAAAACGATGCACAATCTAGTTATGCAAATCTAAATCTGACCCATTGTCCTGATATTAAACAAACACCAAATACTCCAAGTAAAAAGAAAAGGTAGAAAAAGGTTTGCATTTTTAAACCACAAAAGCAACCCACGTCACCACCCTTCTTAATAGTTTGCTGTATGCACATTTTTGTGCTCTGACTAAAGGAACACATCTTAATGCATGTCAATATGCCACCCTACCCACCCCCACATCTCCTCAAGTGTACAAAGGAACTATTCTTTAATATTCACAAAGGAAGAAAAAAAATAACTGCAATTGAGCAGAAAAGGTCCACATTTTACATAAGAAATAAAAATGTCTTATTAATTTAGAGAAACAATATTATTCTATAAAATGAACTAAAACCAAACAATCTACTAACCGGGACACATGTAATATAAATTTGAAGTTATCACATAATCTTATATTTAAAACTGTTTGCTAATTTAATAGTTAGTAGTTAAGATCAACCAATCATGTATTTAAAAATAAACAGAAAACAAAACAATTCACACATCTATTTAGCCAATGAGAGAGAATAAAGGTTTTAAAGAACATGATATTGAATTTCATTCCATAAAGAGCACATTGTAAGAAAATGTTTGTGCTTTATATCTGTATGTGATCAAAAGTGCCATGTCAAGATAATCCTGAATTAATACTTCTACAAGAGTGTGCAAAATAATAATAATACAAAACAAAATGCTTCACTTCCTTAATTAAAGGGAATCAAACAGTAAACAATTAAAGTGCCCACACTTTCATTAAGTGTATATAACCCTTCTGAAGTTTCATTTCATTACAAGACCCCTGGGGGTTAACTGTTCTAAAAAATAAAATAAAAAAATATTAAGAAGTAACAATGAATATTTAAAAGTCAGTTACAACTGAGACACTTTCCGTGGAAAGGGTCTTGGGCGTTGTAATGGGTCCGTCCTTTTTCCATTCTCCAGACTTGTTGGACGTACTGGGCCTGGTTTGGGTGGTAAAGCTGGAGGGTCATTAGGGGCAGGTATTGATAGACACTGAGGTATGGGTACAGGTCTCCGTAAAGTCCGTTCATACACGCTGTAAGGAGGTGGTGTTTTGTTTTCCTTCCTAGTTGGTTCCTCCGATATACCATAACTAGAAATAGATGGAGTTTGCTCAAAGATTTGACTCTCAAAACCTGATATCTCTGAAATGCTGCACCGACTAAGAGAAGAAATGCCACTGCTGCAGCTGCCTGACAAGACTGGAGAGTTAGACATCAGGCTTGATGGATGGCAATCCACAGGAGATGGAGTAAATGACTGCATTGAGCCCTGCAAGATGAGGAACAATTGTTAATAAATCCACTGTGTCACATACAATGCTTGGAGGCAGTGATGTATTGTATACAAAGATATATTTTTAGTGCAAAGTCTAACTATATTAACTAGACCCTGAGGAGTAGCGGAACAATAAAAAGGTAAGAAGACAAGACAAGAACATATATATATACAGGGAAGGATACATTTACAAATGCCCCAAAAGTTTTTACTATTAAATAATAAAAATATTCTGTCTACAACGTGTTTTTTATGTCACTTATTATATACATAATATTGTTAAACATTATAATTTTCATAGTTTACACCACAAAAAGATCATGAATAACACATATTACATAATATTCTAGTATAAAATATAAAGTCCCATGAAGCCAATGATTATTTTGCCATTTAGAAGCATAGGTCTGTGAAGTATAATTATAACAACCATAATCATACATTAGAGATGAATACACTTTGAACTTATTATAGAATAAAAAAGCAGTATAGCTGCACTCTCTAGTGCATCTGTCATTTAGAGTCTACATACATATACATATACTGATATAATCATTTTTAGAGCTAATCAACTAGCAGTTTATTTTTAGCAATACAGAATATTTATATCCTAGCAAAAAGGAAATAAATAAATTTTTTTTATTGCTGATTACATAACACCAATCCATACAGTCCTTTATACCCAGNTAACACAAAACCAGATGCCCAGCATTATTAATCCCACAACAAAGCTGACTTGCTTATTAAATATATTATTTTCTCCTGGAAAAAAGGAACCAGGACAAAGCATAAGAAGTTATCTATAGTGTAAGTCTGCCCTCTGCTGGTTGCTTCTTTTCAGTACCAACATAGTTTGTTTTGGAAAATGATTATACAATACACACAGACTTGAATGTTTTGTAACTATGCCCCACCAAAATCATAAGTAACAGTATACAAAATAAATAGGTTACCTTCATCGGAGATCGTCCCATAAGAGAAGGTGATACAGCAGCCACATTTCTTGCTGGAGAAGCTAATAATGGAATAAACAGTTAGCTTTATGTTTGTTTTGAATAGAAGAGTAATTTTATTATAGTCTATATTCAAAAAAAAAGAAGCCA
Source organism: Platyplectrum ornatum (assembly GCA_016617825.1). NCBI lineage: Eukaryota > Metazoa > Chordata > Amphibia > Anura > Limnodynastidae > Platyplectrum > Platyplectrum ornatum. The sequence continues at coordinate 49,260 of JABWIB010001957.1, read as the reverse complement.
AAGCAAAGTTTTCTGTGAGACAATTATTAAACTCTTTTTGCAGTAGGCAGTATACTTCTAAGAAGCTATGTCCTTTTCTGCTTCCAATTTTAAAACCATGTAAGTAGGTACACACATTTTAGGTTTCCACAGATCCGGACAAAACAGATAAATCATAAAGTGGACACAATGGCCAATAATTGGTTTGAACTCATGTATATGACGTAATGTCAGTTNTATGCTGGCCATACACCAGNCCGATACTGGGTNCGATGAGCGCTCCCACAGTCACATATCACATCCCTGGCAAATCGCACACGGATTTCATGTTCATCGAATGTACACCAGTGAGATCCAGCTATAAATCTCACTGGTGTACGGCCAGTATAACAGGACTGCACAATGTAATTCCAATGGTTTAAAGAGTTTCTATAGTCCCACTTACACAATGCTTGATACAATTATCAGAAAACTGTATAATACATTGTAACATTAATAAATGTAAGCTCTCAATGATACTGGGTTACTTTTACTAAGTGTTTGGAGTGTACATAAAATAACTGTCTTGGAAAAAGTAGATCACAAGGGAGGAGGATTTCCCATTGTAGCAAGTAATGGACTGGAAAGCAGAAGACTTTGGAAGGTATAAACAGACCTCTAAATTATAGTATTACCCTAATTAAAAGCAGAATTGCAAACTTTCCAGTAGTTTCAATTAAGTCTTTTTTTAATGTAAAGCCAATAAAACTACAATGTATGAAGACAGTTTGAACTTAATAAGCAGAAAAAGTTTGGATATATCAGACATACCAGCCTGAGCGTGTCTGGGTGGTACAGGAGGAGTTATGAGTCTTCCACTTTCTGACAGATTTTTGGCTTCTTTCCCACTGTCCAGGCTCCAACTGCTCGGGGTTGTATTCACTGCTGTAAAATAAGAGCAAGATTGACACAAANGACCTTGAATTTCACTGTTGACTTTCAAAGTCAGACCTGAATATGTTATTTTATATATAGAGAAGACGACAAGAACATTTCACATTTTACATTGAACAAAAGTTGAAAAACAAGCTATTTGGCAGAGAAACCATGTAATGACTAAAGNGTCTACACAGTTTAAATGAACACTTCAGATGTACAGTAAAACTGATTATTATAATGCTATTTCAGTAAAAAAAATGAGATCAGATGGAGAAGTAATAGTAACTAATACATTAATCTCAAAAGGTAAAGCAAGATTGATGTTTATATGTCACTTTAATCTGGATAACGGTTTGGTAATATATTATTTTGTAAATTATGTACTGAAACATTATTTCAATTTTGTACATAAAATATATAAAATGAGATTCATATTAGGTGATTTTCTGAAAGAGAAAGCCACTGCGTAAAAATTAGAAACCTAATNCATGTCATGCACTGCTTGGGCAAACAGCAACCCCATATTATCCTCGCCTGGAACCTGATATTTGGCTTGGGTCTCTAGGATGGGTTATCAGCCGTATATGGTCTGTCTCTGAATATGGGCTAAAGTTATGGTGTTAGATCAGTTTACAGTTTAAATTAGGAAAATAATTATTGGAAGAAAGTATATAAAATAATAATAAAATAAAAAAAACTACTTTCCATCAATCTATTTTTTTTTACTGCAGCGTTAAAAAAGGGGATAAAACTGTCATTTAAGGCATCACTAATATCTTTATCTCTCATTAAAATGTTATTATTAATTTAATTGATCAATATCTTTCTTCTGGGTGAGGGCAAGCTTTATAAAGTGACATACTGTAATATATATTTATAATAAGGACTAGGGGTTCTTTGAGAATTTGCAAACATCCAATAACAATCACCGTAGCTAGTAAATTAGTTTTTTCCACCACTTAATATTTTTTATTCATAACGGAGGGCAAAGTTATACAACCCAGTAATTAATAAATTTTACCATTAAGTAAAAATACAGATGCATCANAGTGTCCTATTAAACCTGATTTACCTCTAGGAATATCACTGCTTGTGCCAAATACANTGACTGCTCTTTATCTTATGTCAGATTCTTTATTCAGAACTTGAATTACAAGCTTTAATGATTAGCAATTAAGATAATTTTGTACTAAAATAATGGGCTCCATCTATCTTATTCAAAAGGCNCACAGCACATTTTCTAATTATATGCAGGCAAGGGACCAGTTTCACAATATTAAAGGGAGACGTTGGCCTTTGCAAATTGGTAAACAACGCTTGTCTGTGGTATATGCAGGTAAGTCCTTTATGTACATACATGGTGACTATAACTAACCAGTAAGTAAAGCCATATTGGTGCACAACAGCCAACATCAAAATTTTATCGGCACAATGTTTTCTAAAACACATTTATGTCCTACAAAAGCAAAACAAGAACATATACAAANGGTGACTGCAGTATGTCATGGTTAGTCATTAATTATCATCATCATGATACCATTTTCAGTCCAGAAGCGCCACAAATTGCACAAATTGTCTTGTTGTTATTATGAGAAAAGTTAATTTTTGTACATTTGAACATTTCATTTGCGTCTACAAGGATGACACAGAGGCTGTTCTAGTGTTTCTCTTATTATTATTAAAACATTGCCTTTGGTGTCAGGGGTAAACAAGACAGAACATTCTAGATAAAGTGTAGATACCTTTGTCTGGAGCAGAAAGATTTGGGTCACTTCGAGGCAAAGTGTTTTCTCCAATGTGATTAAAGAACACCCTCTGTGAATATTGAATAATGGACACATAAGGTTAGTAAAGCCATACATATACCCTGTAATCAGCTAATCAANAGTTAGGATTATCTAATAACTTAACGCAAAATATTGATGCTTTGTGTTTAAACCACAGGTTCCCAAACTTTTCTGCCCCCTTTAGACCCCTTGCCGACTTATTTGTTTTCGGTAGACCGTCTGCCTACCTAATTTCATTTTCCTAAACCTATTAACATGATTTAAGGGTTTTTGGAACGAATACATCCATGAAGAAAATTTTAAAAAAATGTTATTCATACCTTTATTTAAAAAACACTGCAACNAAATATNTGTATGTGGAACAAAATAAATGAGAATANAGTAAAATGAATAAATTAATACACAGCTAATGATCGCTGAGAAGTATGAGAGGGAAGAACTTAAGGTTCTGAGAATGTTTCTTCAATATTTGGCCAGTCTATACAGTAAAAATCACATCCCGTTCCCTCCTAGCACCCACCCCAGAACCCTGTCAGAACATTCTTNTGGATCCAACTCTGTATTGAATTTTCTTCACTTTTTCAAATGTCAGTATCAGATCCTGTCACTTGCAATCATGTGGAAAGCAGGGACATCCTAATGATTGAACCANTATTTTATAGGTCATACAAGCACTGCCCTAATCAAGCAATTGGTTTTAANAGCAATGTATTTTAGTATGCAAAAAGCATTTGAACCTGTTTAAATGGGAGAAATTACTCTTAACTTTCTCTAATTTCTGAGCTCCAGGTTACCAAGCAACATGCCAGCAAACAATAAAAAGGGGTATTGAAAAAACAAAGCTAGCTGATTTCCTTACAAAAGATTAGCTACTTAGTAAGAACAGCACATAGCTGTACCATAGCAGCACTGACCTTTNAGTAAAAGAAAAAAGCAGAAGCCCATTAACTATTCACTACGCCATAGATAAGGATTTTACATTCAAGGTTTCCACTGCAAAAAAGTTTTGATGTGTCTCCACAGTTTAGGTAAACAATATGACTGCATACATTGTATATAAATGCTTATCAGCCATATTCTAATATGTACAAACTGCTGTTTGACTTTACACTCATTAGCACAGACATACTGACATATTNGGCTACCTGTGGTGGTTCAGCTGGCATTGGGAATATGGCACTGCAAGGCCTCTCTCTTGGGGACAGGCAGGGGTTTTCTCTTGAATTCTTGTGTTTGTCAGATAGCAGTGGTGAAGCTAAAATAAAACACACAGTATTTAGTGAAGCTGTAAAAGAAGTTGAATGTATATGTTTGGTGTCATTCTATGGATTTATGTGGTCTTTAACTAGCAATTAAAGNGAAAAGATAAGGATTAAGTCAAAAGTTTCTAAAAAGTTGCTCATTTTCAGCTATATTGTGGTATCCGAGTTGGCAGCCCAAATAGAGCTAGATAACNATGGTAGAATAAATGCATTGTTCTTGGCATAAAAATGTAAAAAAAGAACACTTTAGTCCAGCCAGAATGGTATTTTTTTTTATTATTTATAGAGCAAGGTCTGTGTTATACCCTGTTCAGATTGCAACCCATGAAAACAAGGTTTTTTTTTAATGGTAATCTGGGGGTAATAATCNCTAATTTATGATGATTATTTAAAAAAAAAACCTTATTGTGGGAAAACTATAAAGACAAGCTTCATTGCATTAACACCTTNATTTGGTTTACAACAGGGTCTCAATTTTTATTCACTAAATGTTTATACAAACATTGTATCACAACATTTATTATTTACAGTGGTAAAACCATATTACGCTACTTTATCACAAAGACTCTCAATCCACAATACCTCTGGCGCTTGATGGGGCAGAACTGGTCACATTTGGGGAAGCGGAATGTGTTGAACTCAGGCTTGAGGTAGAAGGACTTGGCTGAAATAAGATAACAGAATCATGTATAAAATGAATAAAGAGGCATATACAATTGTTTTGGTGACATTCTCTAGAGCATGTTCCCTTAATCATGGTGACTTTCTTCTATGTTCCAAGGTTAACCAGTATCTCACATTTGTTCTAATTTTAATTGTAGACTTAAGTTGGAACATAATGAGGACTTACAGATTTACATATAGCATATTAGAACTAAACAAATTCATCCTGATAATGTTCATGGTAATTGCAACCAGATAAATAAAGGAGTAAAAACTTATATGCTCATGGTCACAGACAGTTGGGAGAAACTGCACTGGTGAATATAAAGATGACATCAATTTTTCTAGTACATTTCAAAACGTGTTTTCACAAAAATCCTTTAAAATTTACTAAATTTTGTTTTTTGAACCACCTCAATAACAACATATTAAGAAAACACAAATAATTNAAGTTAGGAAAACAAATAATAAGCTTAACAAAAATGGAATTTGAGTAACAAGCCATATATTTCATGTGAAGGTTATATATATATACAAACAAAGAAAAGTGTTTGCAGGAGATTGGAAGTAGAAAGAGGGACACACTATGTGTTCTTGAGGCTTAAGCTGGCCATACACTATAAGATAAATTGTTCCAATCAAAAGATTTTTTCAAGAGTGGGTAAAACCATGATGAATTGCAGGGGAGGTAAAATTAATGTTGCATGCAGGGAGAATACTTTATTTTTGCATTTTGCACACAGATACTGACCAGCGTTACTGTTACACTGTTATTCGACTTGTGCTAGAAATCATCATCATCTGTAATACTGATTGCAAATAATTCAATTTGCCTCCTCTGCAATTCAACATGGATTTGCCCATTCTTGAAAAAATCTTTCGCTTGGAACAATTTATCTTTTATGTATGGCCAGCTTTACTGATCAAAAAAACCTTTTAAAAAGTGATTTTAAACTCCATGCATAACTGATTATGTGCTTTAAGCTCCTCATTCCATACAANAGTCATTTTATTAGACCACTGTAAGCTATTTCTAATGACAAGTGTTATACTTCAAATGATCAGGTTATGAATAAAGATGGGTTACCTACCTGCATGTGAAAGACTTCATCAGAACTTTCAGACTGTCCTGTCAAATTACTAACTTCAGCAGATGCTTGTGAAGANAGTGAGGATGAAGAGTATCTATTTACAGCTGGGTAACTCAACGGGCTNAAAGAAAAAATAAGCAATACAATTACAGNGCCAAAACATGTGCTTGATTAATATAAAACTATTGTGAACAGTTATGAAAAAAAAACTACTAAATGAATAAACATTCCATTCCAATATTTGCATAGGCATAAAGAGGATTGGCGCNGCACAACAAAAGTACACTCTGGCAATTACATTTGTCTGCAGGATTTTATATAATTTATCCTGTACCTGAAATAAACTTAAACACCTTATTATAATATCAGTGTAATACAGTGTAAACTATTAAATGAATGGAATGAGTGATTGACTGACTGACAGGAAGAACTGACTGTGAACAGAAGCTCTGCTGTGACAGCAGAACTACTGCAATGCAGGAATAGAAAACAGGCACAAGCAAGTCCTACATGCAAATATTCCAAATTTATGGTCATCCTAGCACCAGTTTGTTAAGCCCTACATTAAGTTGAATACATACAAATGTAAAGTTTTATAGGACATTATGAAAGCATTACCTTCTCCTAGGTACTACGCGTGCAGCATCTGGCCCCATTATCGCAGGTGCAGAGTTTCTAGGAATACGAGGACTTCCATTGGGAAAATTGACTGGACTAGGTGGCACACAAGCGGAAAAATCCTGACATTCCAAAGAAAATGAAAATGATGATTCCGCTGTAAAAATCATCTGAAATGCTAGCAATAAGAACAGTTTAACCTGCAAAGTCACAATTATTCTGCTTGTTTCCAACGACAATGTTTGGGTAACAGGACTGTAATTCAACAAATGGATGAAACTAACTTTTTTGTCAGTGCAAGAGGTAATTAAACCTATTAACCAAAAGATGTCACTGTTGCCTGATATGCTATCATTNTGCTCCTTCTAATGTATTTACAAAGCCTGAAACCATCAGTTATTATAATTTCCTTACCTGTATTCCCAGACTTGATTTGAGCACAAAGAACTGGTCCACCATTTTCTTATGTAATGGCCTCATATCTTGGGGCACAAATTTCTCATGTACAGCTAACCCAAACTCCAAAATCTGAGCCTGAAAAAATAAAATATAAGAAAATGATCAATAAACATTAAAGCAAAACCCAATCTTATTAAAAAACAACTATGACTACAAAACATTTATATTTGTCCATATACAGGGAAGACAGATTTCTTTCTTAATAAAATAAAAAAAAAACCTCAAACAAGTTTATTCTGACAGAATTTTTTTATATGTATTTATTTATTGACTAGAAAATGACCTTGGTTTTTTTATATACCAAGGGTACCAAGATACATAGTATACATTCTTTTTTTCTATTAAACATTAAAGACCACACACTATGGACTGGATCCAGACTTGTGTACTATTGAACTCGAATTGCAGAGGAGGAAACTTTCATTAGTTG
>JABWIB010001957.1:29350-41995 GCA_016617825.1 Platyplectrum ornatum | reverse complement strand
TATCGGTGTTTGCATGCGGGAAGAATAATTTATTTTTGCATTTTTAACACTGACATTCATTTTACCTCCCCTGCAATTCAACATGGTTTTGCTCACTCGTAATTTTACTCTTGTGTGCTATTGAACTTACAAGTCTGGATCCAGTCCATAGTGTGTGTGTGGAGCACTGTATAAAGCAGTCAATCAATAAATGTGATATTGACAATTCCCAAACTATTACTAAGTAAAACAATTGGCATCCAAAGATTTTTTTAAACCAATGTACTTGTTTTAATTAATGCCAGACCTATTTTGGTGCATGGTTTATGTTCCAGAACATCATCAGTATTTATGAGAATGCTGATTTCTTATCTTTTGGTCTGCCCATTGAATAAACATAAAAAGTAATTTAAGATTATGTTATGTACTGTAATACTGTAGTGTTAAAATGTGTATACACTATGCAACTAATTCCTTGATAATTGCATGGTGTGCCAAAATGGTTCCGAAACACACTTGTAATGCGATCCATGCAATGATATGCCAGANATATAGAACATTACTCTTCACAAGTAGTGTGACATGGAGAATACAAGAGGCTAAACAAAATAATAAAGGATTGATGATTGTCCTGTTCCGTAATTACACAACTTTACCATGCCATATTTTCTACCTGTAGTGATACTTTCTATTGTCATGTTACCTCTTCATATAAATATAGTTGCAATGTATGTTAATCCTAAATAAAGGATACCTTTTTCCCCCATCTAATGAAGTGTATTGTCAAAAGAGTATCATTTTTATTTTAGTCAGGAGAGCCTTCCATATTTTTTGCCTGATCAAAAATAGTATTATATACCACTGTATGTTCAGCATCTGTGACAAATAGTATTATAATTAGATTCCCAAAGACAGGACTTGCTGGATAGATATATATATTTATTATATTTGTATTGTGAAATAATCACTTCAATATTGACTATTGCTATTGTGTGTGTGTGTGACTTTGAAATAAGGCTTTACTGGGAAGGAAGGGGTGACACAAATTGTGAAAAATAAAGATTACAGTCACCAAATTGCTAATAAAATAATGTATTAGATGACCTTTTTACCTCTATACCAACAAATGCATCTAGTATAGAACAAACATTTTACCTGTTCAAGCATTAATTCTCTCAGGCGAGAGATCTTATCTCCATCCTCAGGGTGGTTAAAGATGTACTCCTTCACAAAGAATGCCTAAANAAATTACAAAGAACATGGTGGGATGAGCCCCAGCTAAAATAAAAAGCGGTATATTTCATACAAAAACGCTAACACATTACTTCAAACATGAACAAAAAATATTACACAACAGTAATAAAAACAAATATAATATTCTATATTCTATTTCTATGGCTTTCGTAATATATAAATGAAGATACATATACATACATGCACATGCTTCTCTAAGACTGTATTTTAAGGTTTCTATATGTTGAGACACTGTAAACTGTGGCATTGATGCAGTTCCCAAAAGATGATTGCAACCCACTACGGCTTACACACACTTACACTCTTTTACAGTTTGTTCTTTTATGCTTCCACAAACCTAAGAATACATTTTTTTCAGATCTCATGTGAATGTCGCTTAATGCAGTGTTTGTTTTGCCACCCTAATATGTACCTTTTACTAAAGTATTCCATGTTATTTCGCTATAGCTACAATTTTACTACATCTATACCTATTTGGAATACTCTCTGTACCTTATGTTATATGGTTTTAAATTTGTATGACATACATCACTTGTAAATGAGTAGGAGTGCAATGAAAATATGTAATCTGGGTTTTAAAAGAATAACCTAACTTATCTAATTAAAGCAGTTGTTATAAAGTAGCCTTTTTTTTTAGCAGACTTTACACTGGGAATAATTATTCTAGCTTCAGAGCACAATAAAATAGCATGTATTAATGGCATTACCTCTTGATACCTGGAAACACCTCCATTAACTGCAGCATCAATAACTCCATTCAGACACATTGTTAGTGGATTTATGTTTTGCATCTGTCGGGTCTGACACTGGCTAATCAGAGTGCGCAGCTGCTGGTTCTTATTTTCCAAGACTTCAATAGCATTTTCAAGGGGGCTCATCTCCACCTAAAATAGTAGGTACAACAAAATGAACTATAATTTACAGACACAAAACATCTCATCTTCAAAATTAGGAAACCTTGAGACCGTTGATATGGGGGTTTAGTGGGGGTAAAATGAGGTTGCAATGCAAAGACCATGCCTATAGCTGGAAATCAGTGGTCTCCATGTTGACAGCTAGATTTCTGTGAAATGCCATACATGGATTCTGCTTTCTCTATTTTCCTTCAGTGCACAGGGCCCAAATTTACTGAACTGNGGAATTGGAAAAGTGAGGATGTTGCCCATAGCAACCAATCAGTTTCAAGCNCTCAGTTTCATTTTACATANTGGAGAATGTAAGCTTGAGTCCCTACTTTTTCAATCCCGCAGTTTAGTAAATTTAGGCACAGATATAAGAAAGATGTTTTTGCAGGTATGCTGCAATAATGTTGTGGACAGAGGATTATTGATCCCTAAATCCTTGACACAATATTCTGTATCTAATACATTCCTATGCATTCACAATGTTTCATCCTATGTAAATGCCCAGGTTTGCCCAAACACAATCTGTCTCTCATTTGGCTTGCATGACCAATAACAAGGAAATCTGTTTTCATCCTTAATCACCTGGTTAAGGAACATGACTGGATCTACTTTTCTAAATCATTGTGGGAATGCAATTCAGCGTGTTGCATTTACCATCCCAGGCTGCTCATTGGTAAAAATGGTTCAAAACATTATAGATTTGAACCTACATTCTTGTTCACTATTAAAAATTAGGTATACCAACAAAAACAGATACCACCTGAGTGCAAGCTACAGAAGGCTACATTATTTGTCCCAACTTTGTGTATGTTACGACCACATACAAATGAGAAAATATAAATGTGCAGACATCCCCAGTCCAGGTAAGCCTCATGTAATTTCATTTCTTCTCATATTTATGTACATTATGAATATGCATACATAAACATTTTATCTATGGTAACTAAATGATCATATGAAATAGTTAAACAACACTAACTTGAAATCATAGGCGTATATTTGTTTGTGGGTAAACAAAGCATGCATTGGTTTTAAAATACATAATGCTTCAATGCAATGTCCTATTCACAAGAAAACCAGAAAAAAAGAAAACTGCAGCTGGCACTAAATAGTTTAGCAACAGCTTCCATCTATAGATAGAGGAACAACAGCAAGCCTCATAGCCCTGCAAATTAAGGTCACAGACACTAGGCATTTGTGTGTGTTTATGATGAGAAAAAGAAAGACTGACAGCGGAAATATAGGAAAGAGCAACTCAACGCTGGTGTCCTAAAGAAGCAATGTAAGATTGTTTTTCACATTTACATTTTCACCTACTACTATCTGCTAAATAACAGAAAATAACCACAATAAGAGAACTTTAAAGTAACATTTATTGTCTAAAACACTTTTCTTGTATTACAAGACCACTGCAACTCAGGTAATAACGGAACTGGTGTTAATGAACACCTAAAAAAGATAGTAAGCTATAATGCAATATAAGCACTGTAGCATATCTATAGGCTGGTTGGCTGATTGGCTGATTTTATGGTAGTAACTGAATAGTGACTTGTCAATTTATTTGTCTAATTCATTATATTCCTAATGTATTCCTAAATGTAATTAGGCAGTACTGGAAAGAGTCACATTTCCTTGTTTCCATTTATAGTTATACTTACTACTTCACGCTTTTCAACTTCAAACCATCTTGAAATTCCAGGCAAACTTTGCACTAAAGTTAGAGCTGTTCTTTCTACCCAGAGACTCTTTAAAAACAACAAGAAAAAAATCAATATCATTAAAAATAAATATTTAAGATGAACCTGCAAAATGTGCCTTTAAATATTTCAAGTTTCTCTAAAGAGCAACATCTCTAGCTATATTTCTTTAATATAAATAAGTTGTTATCCAAGGNGTATTAAACCTATGGCTCAACAGACCTCTGCTCACCAATGACTGGCTTATTTGCATGTACTTTATTTGCTTTGTTCTATTGATCTAAACATGACATAGCCCCCAAGCACTGTGTAAGTTGAACACCCTACATCTTATGCAGTCCTGCCTGGATATTTANCATTTAGAACTGGATCAGATAGCAGATGAACTGGAAGTATAAATCTATCATCCCCACCTGTCTGAAAAAATCCAAAATAGTGTTTCTATTTGGCATAGACAACAAATTACAAAGTTCAAAAGAAGCGCTGTCACTAATTTCTGTTACGTTTTAAAACATCCATTNAATTATAATATAATAAGAAATATAATTAACACTATTAAAATTGGTGCGTGGAGCTTCTTAAATGGAAATAATGAAAGCAGCTTGGTTTTACCAGTATTCGCCAAAGCCCGGTTTTACCGGTATTCGCCAAACACCGATTTTAATAGTGTTAATTATATTTCTTATTATATTATAATTAAATGGATGTTTTAAAACATAACAGAAATTAGTGACAGCGCTTCTTTTGAACTTTTTCATTATCATTGACATTGTACTGCGGTGATTGGGTATATCACCTAAAAGTTACAACATCAGTCACTGAACATAGTGCGCTTTCAAAGGATTGCTACATTTTGAAATAACAAATTACAAAATTAGAACCTAGAAATCTGTAAATCTTTCTAAGCGACTTTACTTGAAAAGTAAAGTGTTTCAGAAGCAACTGCCCTGTGTTTTTGTGGGAGAGGTGCTACCCTGAACTATGGGTTTAGTGCTGTGCAATGGTCCTGTGAAAAAGGAACCTATCTTTAGTTCAGAAAAATCAAAAGAGGACAAAAGCCTTTTCAAGAGATCCACATCCCTTAATTCATCCGGATGATACACGTCTAGATGTATTAGAAAGCTCTCTCTCTGTGCTGGGAATATTCATATGCAAAGCAGTCATTTCTACAAACACACATTTCATTTGTTACATTCCAGAAATAGGAAATGTACAAAGAGGAAAGTGACCTCTGGTGCTCTTTTACGGAAACACTGCATAAGTAGGTCTATGTGTACAGTTCAAACACACGCTCTGTACCTTGAATTCATTTTCCTTGTCCTTGGTGCCCTTATGAAAAGGCCTGTCATAGCGGTACCTCCAAATATGATTCACTTTGTAGAAACTCTTGATGTTATCAGGAATGCCCTCTCTTTGCAGAACCTCCTGACTCTCCGGGATTGGAGTTACTGCATAAATCTGTAAATCTGGGCAAATTGTTAAAGGCAATGAAAAGACAGATTGACTTTTAAACAGGTTAAAAAAAAACAGAAACCAGAGAAGAGTTTACTACTGCAACAACATTATACTAAAAAAAAAACAAAAAAACTGAACATGCAATTACTTCTATCATTTTTAATGATAACATATCTACAATGGAGGGAATACATTCCCCCCATTGTGGAGAATATCAGTTTTAGGAAAAATAAATGTAAANAACAGATTTTCAAAAAATCATTTGCCATTGTACTTATTTTTTATTTTAAGAATAAATGTATTTGGTTTGTTTTTCTATTCTTATAGAGGCCCTTCATGAGATAGTGTTCTTTGGTGTTATCCTTCGAGTCATGCTTTTTATTTACAGAACCCAAAAGATAAAATCCCAAATCCATATCCAATATAAGAATTGTCAAATATTGTGATAACATGCTTTTGGACAAACAAGTAATGAACTGTACTATNAAAAAAATTAAAAGAAAAAGAAGCTCCAAAACCTTTCATATGGAAATTTATGGCAAAAATGTTAATGCTTTTCTGGTATATACATTTTTTACATTCTGAACAAATAATTGCCCTTAGAGAAGAGAACATGAATGTCATGGCATGATGCTGCTGTTCAAAGGATACATTGAGCTTCTGCCTGGAAAATAGTTTCATCGGGTTGGTTGGCATGTTGCATTGCAATGGCATGTGGGAATTCCGTCAGCATGCGCTGCTGGAAAGCCTCCAGTCTCTCATAGTCGTGGCCTCGACAAACAAACTCTTTGTTCTAATTACAAGAGAAGGTAGTTAATTCAAGATTAAACCTGATTAACAATTGCATTGCCTGTGATAGCAAAGAGAACAACGTCTGTTCTTCGGTTTAAATAAACATAGGATTTAGAAGTTACCCTCTAACAGGTATTGTAATATACTGGGACATCCTATATTCAATTATTTTTACACAATAAAAAAAAAAACATATCTGATTTATTAGCTTATATTCAGTCTTCATAGGTTTGGAGACGTTTGTCCCATTAACAAGCACTGTTTCAATTGCCTGATACAAGTCTTTATAACATCTACANCCCAATACTCAAACCAAATCAATAATGGTTAAGAGGCAGTAGGCGAGTTGGTACCTATGGGCCAAGCTCCTTTCTGTGTAAATGGCTAGACCAGTGGTTCCCAAACTTTCTCAGTCCAGGCACCCTTAGGGTCTCCAAAACATTTTTAAGGCACACCTAAGACAAAATAGTTTCCAATTTTTAAAATTTTTGAGTCATAAAAGTGTAAAAACTGTTTAGGTAAAGACAGAAATACTTCAGGTTGACATTAAATCTTGTGTAGCTCTTAAACAAGATGTAAAATTGTGCTTCTAAGTTACACTAGCAACATGGCACCACGTTGGAAAGAATATTCCGCGGCACCACAAGGAGAGCGTTGCGGCACCCCAGGGAGCCACGGCACACAGTTTGGGAACCACTGGGCTAGATATATTGAATTATTGTAATCAAATAATTTTTTTTTTGCTGTCAACTCAACTAATAGGATAAAGGTATATTTTAACATTCATGACTCCCAGAGGTTATTACTCACTCTCAAAAAAAATGGGAACTTTTTCCCATAAAATCCAACACGAAAAAACTCTGGCTCCAATCGCTGCTGGTCCATTATTTTATCATACAAGGATGCTTCCATCATCTGTTAGGGAAATAGGGGAAGAGTTTGTTCATTTTAAAAAATTTTTTTTTGCGTTAAGAATTCTGGACAAGATAAGTAATCAACATAAACACATCTGCCACTGCCCAGAAACAACCACTTATATGTCTACCTGGCTTTAAATACTAGCACATTTGGTGTAGGGGAACAATATGTGATGACCACAACTGTTCCTAATCTAATAAACACACCCTGTCGTTTGTTAGAGATCACTTATTATGTGTGAATACATACTTTCTAAAAACCACATCTATAGCAGGATCAATAAAGCTGTCTTGTCCATGGGGTAAAAGTGTTTACACAACTGGACTTATGCATATGTTTGACTTCCATGCTGACTAAATGTTTCTATATTCTTGAGAAAGCCTATCCTCACTGAAATATGAATAGACTGTTGATGTTTACTCGACTTTACTTTATCAGATGTCACCAGCTCAAAACAACCATACTTTCAGCTGTCAGCCATATGTTATTTTAATAAAATATCCCAGGTTTTTACAGAGAATGATTTCCATTTCTATTAGCTGGCTAAAAGCCAGAGTATGTAAAAGCTTAACAATATTCTATTTTACCTTAGCTGATCTCTGTTATGGAGTATAACGGAAATGCAATAAGGAGAAACAGTGCAGGTACATATTATTTCTATATATTTCATATATGGTAGGTATAAACAGGACAAATTCATGAATTGATGACACATGTGCTTTCTTAGTCAAACATAGTGTTAATAAAGTAGTAATAGTTTTAAAAGTTACCCTCATTTTACTGAGATTTCTGTAGTCATAATAGTTTTCATACTGCTCAGCAAGTTTTCGGCAGAGTATTATTCCATTCTCCCAACACTGTGATAGATATGAAAAATGTTTTAGCTATTGCAGAGTAAGTTATTGTGCCAATAAACATGATTGCTTACAGGGCATATGAGGATTTCTATGCAAAGAGATATAGACAGGCATGGAAAATAGGGACAGACGTAGTCTTACAACTCCCTATTCAAAATAATTACTAAACTGAACAATACAAATAACACTGTATACTTGTCAATACACTTGTGCAAATACCTCCTTATCCATATTCAAGCATAGAAAATAAAAAAAGTGCACCCAACCTAGTAAAATGAACAACTAATTTATACCAAAATACACTGAAAATTAGCAGTGCTTTTAGAACTATCCAAAATATGATCCCATTCCTTTTTACCTAGCACCCTATAGTCCACCTGTTAAGAAGGGACAAATACATCAGTAACATCAATTTAGATACCTCCCTCTCCCACAGTCGGTCCTTTCCTGTCAGTTACAAGGGTTTCTTGTTGGTCTCCTACTCTATTTGCTTCACCTGTAAGACGTCCCTCTCCTCTGCTACTGTTCCAAGCACAGGAAATATGGTTACACTCCTGTAAACTGACGGGGGGGACATTCATGGGATCTGGGGACTCCACTGTGGCACAATGGGCAGATTGGGTAGCTGGTGAACTATGGAGTTTGGGTTGCTTTGGTATATTATTGTCGCACTTCCCTGGGTCATACTCCGATAGGTCCTTTCCATCCTTACAGACAATTTGAGATTCCTCATTGTTCTACAGGTACTCTCAGGTTTGTCATGCCCTGTAGGCTCAGCTTTGGTATTGTCCTTCTGTTATTGCTCCCTCTCCTTTGAAGACCTCTCATTTGCTCATCTGTTTATAGTGAAGGGTTTCTCCTTTTCAGGTTAAATGGGAGGTGGACCTTGGCCCAACAGATGTGGAAGACTGGAGTGAAATGTTGGGTGGTCTTGGGTATTACACCTCCTCTATTCAATTTAAACAAATTCACCTCTATATACTCCATAGGAAGTATTTGACGACAACACACCTTAAAAAGATGAATGACCGTATGGATGAGAAGTGCTCACATTGCTATCATACTCCTGCTACGTTTTGGCATATGCTCTGGAAGTTCCCATCAGTTTTCAATCTGGCGTATACATTTATCTGTTTACAATACACTCCCCCGAGTATCAGTGTGCCTGTTTGGACTTCCTCTGCAGCGCTTCTCTGGTTCCTCTAGCTAATTTTTTTATAATAGCAAAATAATTTTCTTTAGCTAAAATTATTACAGATCGTTACTGGCTCTCATCTATTTCCCCTATATGTCAGAGTGGTCTTCCTTGATGAATTCCTCCTTCACATGGGTAGAAATTCTCTCCCTGTTTATCATAAAATGTGCCACCTGCCCCATTCTTAATATTAACGCAGTGTGGGTCTTACACAAAATTGGATCTGCATTGTATTCATGTTTCTCTGCACTGTATGCAAGGGAGATCACTTCCATCAATCACATCACTTCTGATGGGTGCCCCTACCAATTCCTCTTCACTAAAACTGGAGACTGCTCAGTCGTCAGGACAGCATGGCACACAATGAACACACTCCGTTCATAAAAATTCAATACATTTCTTACTTACTTTCCCTCGGTCAAAATTCTGAATAATGGTCATATGAAGGTACTCCTTGCGTTGCCACTCTGTTTGCATTGGATAGCTTAGAAATTCTCTAAGTGGACGATCAGACCATTCTAGTAACTCATCATACAACAGAAGGGTATAAGCAGCCTCTGCAGAAGATTCAAGAATACAATGGATCACTGTACTATTAGTAGTGCTAAGGTTTATATGTTAGTATTTTATGTTTCACACAGTCATATTTTGATATACAATTTCTGATTACCTGTGAAATTTTGTGCTTTCATGTGCAGATCATATAGCTTGTGGATATATCTTATATACATCTCTTCTTTGTTCAGTTCAGTTTTATAAAAATTCTGAGGGAAATAAATTATATTAATTATGTTCTAAAAATATATTCACAACATATTTTAAAGTTTCTGCGATATGTAAATAAACGTGCGTTACAATACAACACTATTTTATAACACAATTAATATGAATGTTGGTCTATTGTGGGTTTTAGTTATGGGCTTACATAAAATACTCTAACGATAGCTGATCATCAAAATAAATAGAAACGAACACTTGTATATAGCGTCACCACACACTTGTATAGAAGGCTCCATACTAGTTTAAAGGAACTATAACAACTTTCATTCACTTACTAACTAGTTGAGCGTGACCTGGCCCTGCTGAACTCACAAGCAGACTGACAGAATGACTCCCTGGCATGGCGTCCTGCAGCAAGATAAGACTAGTCGGGACACTGAAGGCGTAAATTTTCAGATTAATCTGGTCATATTAATCTGTGTCACTACAATTCCCTCCAGGTGCACTGATTGTTGTGGCAATGGCAACTAGCGGCGCCCACACATCATTTAAAGTACAATTTAAAATTCAGGTTGAATTAACTATCAAATCAGAAACTGATTCTGAATTAGATTACAAAGTACATATAAAATTCTTTGTGTAATATGAATATATATATTAATTTGATAGTGGTTGTTGCACCTTTAAACAAGGTTCTCCAGATTTCTGGTAAACGCTGGCTGCTAAATATAAGCTTCACTCAGATGTCAAGTCTTGCTGCTTCCACCGTTACTGCATCTCATTATTTTAGACAAGTTCACATCTTAACCTTTTTGCAGAGTCTGGATTGTAACATTGTATTGTTTGCATATTAAGGCTCCTCAGCCCTTTGAATCTCCTGCTCACAAGTAATTACCTGGGTTATAAGGACAAACCAGATGAGCTTGAGCTATTTCCTTAGCTAAAGAAGCACTAATTTCCCATCATTACATGGGATGAATTTATATCGCAGCCACTATGTCATTTTCACAGGAGAGAAAAATTGAAGGTGAAGAACAGAACAAGAAATTCTATTTAACAGGAAATATCTTACCAGCAGACTAACGGTGCATCCAATTTTCTTGCCATCCACTTCTCCCATCTTCATGCAGTCTCTGGCGTTAGAGAGCAAACAGGTTAATACATTTAGATGCAACAACAAAACATAACCATAATGTACATTGAAACATGGTACAAGAACATAGATCTTATCTAACATGTGTGTTACTTGGCTTTTGATTATGGTAAAACTGCTAAAACAAATGCATTTACCCTATGGTAACGTTTAAGTATTGGGCTTAATCCTGAGGAAATATATTAAAGATATTTATGGATTCATTCTGCCACCAGCAGTTTTCCTAAAATAGCATAGAACACAGCATCACCTGCCTGCTCTTAAAGTCCTTGCTGCCGCCAGGAAAATGCAGAGACTGCTTATGTGTCCAATCCATTCCAGGCTAAAGTGCTATAAATCACTTACACTTTGTTAATGAAATTGAATGAAAGTAAAGAATTTTACTTTATAATAAGCCATAAAATATATATTCGGCATCAGTCATGTAACAGTACGGTAATCAGCATGTGGCCAATCCCTGCTCACCTGTAGTCCAGCAACCTCTCCATCAGTCTTGTCACAGTGGCTATTAATGACACGCCACTTTCTCTCCATGTTTCCCGTTCAATTTTTTTCAGTAGGCTACAAACATTTTTTAAAATAATGGATAAATATTACTTGATAGGTTGCATTTATACCCACATCAAGGCATATGTTTATTTGCACTTCTGAACTTTTAGTCTAGAATGCATATATACATGTGCTCAAACGCTACAGCCTTAATTGAAACCTGACCAAAGTAAGGACACATTTAATTTATAACCAATGCCAGTTCCTGAGTACTTATCGGTCTAAAAACAAGGTCATACAATATATTTAAATATGCCTCTTTATTGGTTGAATATTTCAGTAAACTATAGCGCTATCTGTGGCACAATGGGGCCGATTCAATCCCCTTCGCGACTATTTTTTCTGCCTTACGCTGTTTGCGTAAGGCAGAAAATCTCGCGTTTTTTCGTTCGCACCTCATAGGGGCCGATTCAATCCCCTTCGCGACTATTTTTTCTGCCTTACGCTGTTTGCGTAAGGCAGAAAATCTCGCGTTTTTTCGTTCGCACCTCATAGAGGTGCGAACAAAACTCCGCGAGATTTCACTCCCGTAATAGACGGGAAAAAGCGCACTTCGCGCTTTTTCCCGTCTTCGCACGGGATTGAATCGGCCCCAATGAGGCAACAATATGCATGTCGTTGGTACAGTCTTCCATGGAAGTTATTTGCTGCTAAAATGTTCTAAGTTGAAACACTGTATAATTACAAAATCAGTTACATTTTATAATGTATGCCTCCAAGGATCATCAGGAAAACACCTTACCTAGGATAAGGACCAAACAGAGGAATTCTAATCCAGGAAGCATTGATAAAAAGAATAACGTTCATATTATGCACAAATGCAATACTTTTTATTAGCATTAAATAATATATCAACTATACACAGTTAAATACATTTATATAATAAATATCAGCAAATAAAACTACACACAGCCAGTTTCACATTATATCTATATTTACAGAGAAGTTTCTTTTCTTTATACACTGTATTTATTAATTGCAAGGTCAGTTGTTGAATTTCCTTAGCTATCAGGCCTATATACTATAACCACTGTTTAAAGATACAGCTTAAATTCCACTGCCTTCTGTACAGCCTAATAGATATCAATGCTGATTTTATTTAATACTCAGATCATAAAGATTGGATCTAGTTGTTCCACAGATAATGACATGGCAAAGATAGCTGAACTAC
>JABWIB010001957.1:5150-21706 GCA_016617825.1 Platyplectrum ornatum | reverse complement strand
AGCACGTGTGGCCATATTGATGATCGTAACATTGCCGATTTCATCTTCTACCAAACTATTTTTACATTGGAGATGTTTACTGTGTGAAAATACTGCTACAAAAATCCAAAAGTAGCAATCCCACATAGCACAGAATGTTCTCTTATGTTTCCTTTNTAATGATGGAAAATATGTGGGCCCAGCACTCTAGGCGATTGCTAGACAGATTGCTTATTTCACATTAACTCAGGGTTGCCGACATCTCCCTNCCGGAAGAAACCAAGATGGAGAAGGAGGGCGTGATTTATGCAAATCAAGTTCCAAAGCTCCAACTCCTGAATGACAAAACCCATACATCTGCTATGAATGAGTGGACATGAAATTATCAAGCCCTTCTATTCATAGCAGTGATCGGGGCAAAGGTGGTGATTTACATTAAATATACATTAACTGCTTCAGCCAGACTCTTTCTGGATACCCAGAGAATTCCCTGAAAATCTGGGAATTTCCAGGAGAGCGTGCAAAGCTTGCGGGCAGGGTCCCTCTTCTCCACCCATTCTGTCTGTCTGTATTCCACATATACCATGCTACAGGCACTTTGTGGCGCCTAATTAATAAGTGCTAATAATATTAATGTATGTGTAACTAGCTTTACACACAAATGGAAATATTTTGCATAAGGTATCTAAAAACTACAGCTTATCACTTAGGAAGACTTAAATGGAAGCATATATAAGTTATTTTAAACACCTAAGGAAATGAATTCTGTTGCATTGCTATATGCTTTCCTCCAGCATCTACACTGATGGGTATCACAATCCAAGGGTTAAGAGAGCTTTGCTCCTGCATAGAAATCAAAGTAATTTATTTTGTGTGCATTAAACAATGTTTCAAATCGTTCCTATGGAGCAGCATGAAGGTGGGTGTACAGAAATGGTTTCAGACAGCAGGAGAAAAATAGAGTGGGAGCTGCAAAAGTACTTGGAACACTTAGCAAGCCTCTGAGCTGGAAAATAAGAAAACGTACTGGAGTGTCAAATTGTATGGCCTAAATAAACATAGGCTACTTTGATCCAACATTACGTGTCTTACAATAGTTCAATAAACACTTGCAAGTGATATTGATATGCTCTAAATGTCTGTGATCACTGAAATATCATTAAAGGCGTACTGGCTAAATAACACCAACACTAGTCTCTAAGCACAGGATACTGCTGACTAATGAATGTTATAGTGTTTTAATGGCACATTTCAAAATACCAGTCATGTACTGAAAATACCTCATGCATTTAAAGGATTTCTACATGTTAATTGTCAAGTCTTGTTACCACTGCATCAACAATAAAGCTGGCCATACACGGGAACGACTTCGTTCCCGTGGATAATCGCCAGCGACAAACGGGGTGATTTTCCCTAGGGAAAATCCCCCTGTTTGCAGGCCATCCAGGGAACGATGTCGTTCCCATGATGGCCTATGGGGGGGAAAAAAAAAATACAAAAAATACCTAAAAAAAAAGAAATAAATTAAAATAAAATAAACTCACCCGTCTGAAGTCTTCGCTGGGCACCGCAGCGGTGCCTTCTCCTGTGCGGCGGCGTCTCTATCCTGCACGGAGAGGACGCTGTAAATGTGTGAAGGCGTCACGTACATACAGCGTCCTCTCCATGCAGGAGAGAGACGCCGCCACACAGGAGAAGGTGCTGGGCACCGCTGCGGTGCCCAGCGAAGACTTCAGACGGGTGAGTTTATTTTATTTTNATTTATTTCTTTTTTTTTAGGTATTTTTTTTTATTTTTTTTTTAGAAACAAACGAACATCGGAAATCAATCGGGAAATCCGATTTATCTCCNATGTCGGTTGTTTACAATTCCCGGCGTTTAGTCGCCGTTGGGAACTTTCGGTCGTGGCCATACACGGGCCGAATTTCGTTCAGACCACACGATATTAAGATTTGCCAATAGACATATTAGCGTGCCATCAAACCCAAGTTATTAATATTGCTGACTTCAGGGTAGGTTACATTGATTTTGCTTAGTACCTGCTTAAAGTTGCCACTTCTTCTCTGTTCCCAGTCCATCATGTCATGGAATATCGGTATCATTACATTTCTCAAGTCTGGCTGAGGAATCAATGTCACCTCTAGAAATGGACCAATTAAAGCTGGGATAAAGTGCAATTTGTGTTCGCCTGTAAGATAAAAACAATACTATATTATAGTTATCGGGTATTATATCAAGCATACAACTATAATAAGGCGTTTTCATTGCATTTTAGCATCCAATAAAATAGTAGAAGATACAAATGCTTAGTGTTATGTACTGTTATCTGTTATATTCACACAGCACAAAACATATAGCATAAGTTGAATACCTAAAATTCAATATAACATCTTCAATATAACATCTTGGCATTTACCTACCCATTACAATGATATTGCAATATAGCATAGCATATAGTAAATCTCATTAATGTGTACATTTGCATGATCCAGTTCCCTATTTTCAAAGCACATCACATCTTTTGTTTCATTTTTCTGATCTTATTCATACTTACCCACAAGGGAACAATGGACTGGATCCAGATTACATGCTATTGAACTTACAAGCATAATGTTATAAGTGGGCAAAACCATGTTGAATTGCATGTTTCCAGCTTTAGTGTGTTTTTATATTTATATAAAGGAAACATCAACAACAAGTAGACGACCTAAGAAAATANGTCTATATCAACATCGCATACAGAGCGATACATCAAGCTAAAATTATTCTGAAAGTGATGACCCAGACCCGGACACCGCTACAAAAGTAAAAAAATAAGCCGCCAACAAGAGTTACAACCAGGCCACAAGAGGTATCTTTTTTAGACTCAGGACCCGAAAGGGGAGGGCGGAGGAAGTGGAAACGGGACCAAAATAAAAAAACGGATAAACAAAACCTAGTAATGAATATCTCTAAAACAGATATTGAAGAGTAACCAGATTGGGAACCAGCCTTGAACACCATGGTGCAGAGATTTTAAGAAAGGGACTATAGGCATGAATTGTTGATGAAGGCTAAAGATAAAATCAAAACCAAACCTAGAACACTAACAACGGGTCCCAAAACCCAACCATTAAAAATAGATGTATTGCCATGGATCACTACATTTGACCACACTAGCAATTCAGCGAAAAGAGCCATCAAAAGATTATGACTTATGATTCACAGTCGGATCCAGACCTGAAGAAACTTAAAAACACCAGAATCTTACCGGCTTACAGACGGGCCAGAAACCTTAAAGACATATTGGTTAAGCCCGACATTACAGAACTTAAAACTTTAACACAAAAGGTGGGACACCCACACATTAACAAGACCAGACACCAGCTGGGGTGTACTACGAGGTTTGTAGTCTANATAATAGCGTGCCCATGTGGGCAAAACATCCAGATAATTTAAAGAGCGTATGGCTCTTCACAGGTCAGCAATCCGCCTTGCTACTAGTATCGATTTATTATCAATATTAATTATATATCTGTTATAATAGCATTTATACAGTGAGGAAAATAAGTATTTGAAAACCCTGCTATTTTGCAAGTTCCTCTTAGAAATCATGGAGGGGTGTGAAATTTTCATTTTAGGTGCACTGCATAATGAAAAAAAAAAAAAAAAATCCAGAAATCACAATGTATGATTTTTTAACTGTTTACTTGTCTGATACAGCTGCAAATAAGTATTTGAACTTTAGAGAAAATTAATGTTAAAATATTGTTTGCAATTACAGAGATCAAACATTTCCAGTAGTTTTTCACAGGTCTGCACATACTGCTGGAGGTATTTTGGCCCACTCCTCCACATAGATCCGATAGATCCATGGTTCTCAAACTGTGGGTCGGGACCCCAAAGTGGGTCACGCCCAGATCTGCATGGGGTCGCGACTTCCTCAGAGAGACCACTGTCCAGCACTATGGGAGCGGAAGAGCCACTGTGATACATGCCCGCAGCCGCCTAAACTGCTGCACTGAACCAGTTCCATCTTTCATTTGTCACATAGGATTGCCAGTTGTCATGATGCACAAATAATGCAATGTCCAAAGGGTTAAAGGGGAACTTTCAGAACCTTTTAAACATATACTTATCGCTGTTTAAATGATAATCTGATGTCTTGGTGAAAAATATCACCAGTGTGTGATTTATAAATATATAGGGGTATTGTTCCGCGGTAACTTGCTGGGGTCGTGTAGAAAAAAATTTTGTCAGATGGGGTCCCAGTCAAAATAGTTTGAGAACCCCTGCGATAGATCAATCAGGTTTCTGGGCTGTCGCTGAGAAACACTGAGTTTGAGCTCCCTCCAAAGACTTTCTATTGGGTTTAGGTCTGGAGACTGACTAGGCCACTCCAATCCCTTGATTTTTTTTTTTCTTACAGAGCCACTCCTTTGTTATCTTGGCTGTGTGCTTCGGGTTATTGTCATGCTGGAAGACCCAGCCTCGACCTATCTTCAATGCTCTAACTGAGGGAAGGACGTTGTTACCCAAAATCTCACAATACATGTCATCCTCTTCTTAGTACAGTGCAGTCTCTAACTGCAACTCAAGAAAGCATAGGCCTAGAAAGGGGTTGAAGAAACAGGCAATATTTATCGCTCATAGGCCTACCCCGGGCCATCCCACGGGATGAAGGGGGTTCTGATCCGGGGGTCTGTAAAAGCCGATTATGGAGCGTTTTTCAACCCCGGGCAATGGGATAGTATGTACCAGTCCGCAGACCTCTATGTTTCGTTCCATGTATTCTCCTACCAATAGCGTAGGTAAAGGTAAAGCAGATATCAAACCGCAGTGGGTGTATTTGCCTCCGGTGTCAAATTCCCCAGACTCTATTGACGGGACAGTGTTGGCTTTGCTTTACCTCTCACATCAGTCCATTATTAGCCAATTACACAACACTAGGCCCGTGGTACACACGTGATTCAGACACACGCCTTCAGCCAATTAATTTGCACAAAACATCATCCTCACCTCTCTTTCTCCCCCAGCAACAAAGCCAACAATCTCCCCTCATCTAGTCTTGCTCAAAACGTAACCCCTTGTGATCCTGAGGTATCACATATATATAAGAATAATAAAAAGCCTNCACTTAACTGGTTAATAAAACTCTGAACAGATGCTCCTCCTTTTTGAAACCCCTGCTGAAACACACTTTTCAAAGACAGGTGAAGCATAATGCATATAAGTTTCATCTATTCACTATGCACAGCATATCTTTGGGAATATATTTCTTTAATTAAAAAAGAAAAGGCTTTTTTTGTCAGCATCTCCATTATCTCCAGAAGCGACAGTATGTCTTCTTCCTGGCTAATCATTGTTATAAAAATTAACTCTGTATTTTGAGAGAAATACAGTCACACAATTCACTTTCACGCTATGTGTCAACGACATCCAGTCAAAATCTACATAACTAATACAGTGAAAAATATATTAGCCTGAGGAAACTGTCCAGTTTCCCACTACCGATCCTTCCATGACAATGTAACAGCTTAAGTCAATTTATCCAGTGTCTTTTTGGAGGTTTCAACATATCATAACAGCACTATGAATAAGACAGAAACAGATGTAATTGGAAGTTAATCCACTCACTAAACCCTAAACTAGTCATTTACAGCTGACAGCAAGCTCTGATAAATACTGACAGGAGAAGGACTAAGGCAGCTATGTCTTAACACACCAGCATATCTTGGAGTATAGTCTTTTCACACATGCCAATTATCAGTAACTAAAGCGATGCAGTTATGTTTTAAAGGGTCACATCATAAGTTTCAAGGACAATCTTACCTAGATTTTGCCACATACTGAATATTTCACAGCCCATTGTCACCCGCATGTCACCATATCTAGAAAAGAACAAAAAGATCACATGCATCAGGTAAGAAGAGTGTTAACAATCAGTATTAATGTAGGAAATATGGTATTGCATCGATATCTCTGTTACTAAAAACTAGTTTAATATGCAAGAGAGTAGGCCCTATCTATAATTAAAACTGTAGTGTGATGGATACCTGTCTGGTAGTAAAATCCATGTGCAAATTTAAGGACGTAAATGAAAAAAAAATGCTAAATATTTTAAAGCCATTTTTTCTATTTACATATATGTGAAATTGCCATTTCTTTCTGCAGATAATTTGCCAAAATGTTTACCCATATGTATTATAATACCTATGGGTATATGTATGTTATTATATTAATTAAATCATCAATACAAACAAGGTAAAAAATAAACAAATAAAGTATACTCTTACTTTTCAAGGACCTTTTTCATCTTGGAAGGGGTAAACATCTCCAGTTGCAAACATGACTGATTTATAAAAATTACTGCAAGATAGAAGTATGAATCCCATATCTGTATTAATTAAAAGAAAACATACATTTAAGAGTTTATACTTCCCATTAAGAAAGGACTGAAATACTGCAATGACACTACATGAATACATATTATTTGTCTGATACAAACTGTAAAGCGATATGTACGGTAATATGATGGCGCTATATGAAACCTGGTAATAAATAAATAAAAAAAATAAATCAATTATTTTACTTTGTGCAGATGGAAAATAATTGGTCAAGATATATATCATCCATATCAGTCCAATCAGTTGGAGCTTACCATGTAAATTGAGTTAAAAAAATGAATGAATATGAATCACTAATTAAATAACATAAAAAAAAAAAAAAGCTGCTAAGAGACAGTTATATTGATAATACAAGGGTGCTTTTGTATTTCATTTAAAAATTAGGTTAGGAATATGTGGATGACAGTAGTCAATGATCAGTGAAGACATGTTTCAGCAAATTAGACCAATCCAGACCCAATCATTATCAGGAGTATATACAGTGTTACTCCAAACATTTTCAGCAGGTAATTAAAAGCTAATTTTAGTAATATATATCTTTAGCACATTTGTTACACACATCAGTGAAAAGTATCACTGTGTAAAATAACATCTGTAGGACAAATCTCTGTTTCTTGGTAATTACGCGAAACCTGGCTACACTTAGGTCAGGATTAGTATAAACCACCATTATTAAAGAGGTTCTTTTATGTCCATTTCTTGGTCAGGCATTATATGTACAGTTCAACAATGAGACATTCTATTTGGAAAATCCTACAAATAGAAACTATACTTAAAGCTGGAAAACTTCTGCTTACCTTATAGTCAAAGCCTTCATTTAAGAAATTTTTACGCAAAGCATCAGAAAGGTACAAAATTGTTGTAATGATGACACTAAAAATGAAAAGATAAAAAACAAAAGGGATTAATGTACCTGAAAACCAAATATGGCAAAAAACAAACACATATACAGTTTTTAGGATGACCATAAGATATGTTTACACAAGTCATGATTCAATATCATTTGTATGTAAACTGTGTATAGTATGGGATGTAGTCGCTTCCAAATACCCAACAGCTAAATGTCAAAATAGTTTGGTAGTAGAAAATTATTATTATTATTATTATTATTATTAATGGAGTAGTATGGCTAAAGGCATACTGTGTCCATACATATGGTAAATATTTTTTTCTCATACATTTCAGTGTAGTGTTCCCTTTAACATTAATGCTATGCAAACTACAAATTTATTAGGGAAAATATCAGACTGAAGAACATGGGCCAAATGAATAACAACAAATACCTTTTAATAGTAATAAAGCAAAATAGAACCATTCTTAGCAATAATCTAAGCAGCATGTCAAACTAAATGAATAAGAAGTCTTGTACTTGTGACTGATATACATAGGTGTAGCAGTGGGAGCTGTGTCTACACTGACAGGGTTAGGCATAACCTGGAAGATAGTATATGCAGGAATATGTGGTGATACAGGTGGATAGGGGTGAGGACATGGCTTGGCTGCTTACATAAGGTATAAAGGATTTAGATGAGCATAAGTACCAGGACTCGGATAGGCGTAGGGCATGGATCTGCAGCAGAGAGAGGGACTGTCTTGATTGCTACTATTGTACACTATTGAAAACTTAGAAAAACTATAAACAAAAGAGAATAAGGGGATCATACTGTAAGGCACCATTTTGGATAATTCCAATATGGAGATGAATGTAGTAGCCATCAGATTTATCAAAGAAGGCCATAAAGCAAGAGCTTGTTGTTTTTACTCTATTAAGAACCTGTTAAAGACACACACATTTTCATATGTTTAGATATAAAGGAACAGGGAGAAATGCCAAAAAGAACATGACAAGTAGGGAATGTCAAGTTAGAGCAAGATAATATATAATGGCCTGCAATCGCAATGATGGTCATTTCTCACTGTTCAAGTTACTTCCTAAATTACCCAAAAGTTTACTTGAGGTGCAAAAAATTGCTTTGACTTTTGGGGGGAAATTCAGAAAAGTCGAGTTTGGGCAACCCGCGGCTGCGAGTTTATCGCAGCCGCGAGGTTACAAGTACGCAGGCGCGAGGTCACCGCGTCTGCATGTTGTTGAATGTAGACGCGGTGACCTCGCGCCTGCGTACTTGTAACCTCGCGGCTGCAATAAACTCGCAGCCGCGGGTTGCCCAAACTCGACTTTTGTGAATTTCCCCCTAAGTGTTCGTTTTTTTACTTTAATTTTCATCAGGTAACTGACTTGAATATGTGTTGTCACAGAATGCTCAGTATCTACCTGCATTCCAAAGACAATGGTAGGTGAAATGCCTTCAGACAACCCCTCTGTATTTATATATTAAGTAAAAAGAACAAAACCAAAATGTAAAAAAACCAGTAGTAATACTTTGTAGAATGAGTTTAGGTGATCAGATGAATCCTCTTGAATGAAGGGGTGTAATCTACATGCAGCTGTATCTGAAGTACTGTATTCAGAACACAGAAAATTGTAAAGCAACAAAAATCAAGTAAATGTACATTATATCCTTCCAATGATGCCAGCGAAATGTATGTGTTTGTATATTTATGGAACCATAATCAGCCCTCTATTTCCACANAGTGCTATTTATGGTTTCTATAGTCTTTAACCAAATGAAGCACTTCCCAAGGGTCTCTCCTGCTCAGTGGCTGGCAAGCAGCGGTTAGCAGCAGCTGCAGGAACTGGAAGTAAGCTAGAGTGGCTTACCAAGTAGAAGTAGCTGAATAGAAAAATACACTAGCCTTTTAATTGCTTTCATGACTGACAACCCTAATTAATTGTTACATTCAATTAAAAGAGCCTGTATCCTCCTCAACGGCATGGAATACAATAAACCTTCATTTAAGGGTCCAGAGTCACANGACTGACCTTGTATGATTACTTTGCATTTTTAAAAAATACATTAATGTAAATTAAAAAAAATGATCAAATGTTTTAGTTCAATATACAGAAGTGAAATAAATGCTACANAGATCTTCGAACAAACATACAAGCATACAAAGGCAAGCGTGTCATTTTATTTTAAGTTGAAATAATGCATTTAAATAAATGTAGTAACATACATGTAGGTCTTTTACACAAGTTAAAAGCGTTAAAATAAATGTGAAATCAACACAGACTCTTTTATAAAAAGTTTACAATTTGTATTTACAGGTATAAGTTGTTATAAGAATCATTTTTTTCAACATAGTAATAAGGTTCTTTTAAATGCCCCACTGGAATTAGAGCATTCATTTGTCTTGATAGAGCTTAAAGAGGTGATAAAATTCTCCTCTTGTCAAAAAAAATTCCTGGCCCTGATAGCTTCTCTGCCTCATAGTATACACATTTTAGACAGAAATTTACTCTNACCAACTTAAAGCATGCAATGTGCTGACTAGACACCCTTATCCAGTAAATCCCTAGAGGCCCACATTTCAATAATTCCCAAAGAAGGTAAGGGCCAATACCAACGTGCTAATTACAGGTCAATATAGCTCCTTAATGACAATTTAAAAGTTTTTTTTTTGCTCTGCAGTATTTTCCAATACCTCACACATCTAGGGAGTAGAACCCTCCTCCAGTCTACAGATTAAGGCCTTTGATAAAGATAACTGGCTATTCCTGTCAGGCTATATTGGTCTGGGCATTGTTTGCACCAGGCAAGGGTTTGCGTTAATGGCTCTCTGTCGGATGCCATTAACATATGCAATGAAACCTGTCAGAGCTGGCGCCTTTCCCTTCTTATTATCATCCTATGCATGGAAGCTCTTGTCTGTGCAATCTACCTCCAACATAGATATAGAAGGAGTCAATATTGGTGAGAAAACTAGCACCCTTTGCTGAGGAATTACTTGCCTACATTACATACCCTTCTACCACCTTACCTATCTTTATGGATGAATTGAAAAATATTGCTTTCAATATTAAAGTTCAATGAAGGAAGTCCCTGGTGCTCAGCGTCAATCTCATCCGTATTCTTCAGAATACCCAATAATCATTTCAGGGGAAGATTACCAGTGGAGTTACACATGGTATCCAGGGAAAAATATCCATTTTTGCAGATGACACAAAGATATGTAACAGGGTAGTCACATCAGGAGTGGTAAAAAAAAAAAAGCAGGAAGAATGGTCTAGAGAGTGTGACAACTGCAGTTTAATGCCAAAAATGCAAAATCATGCACAAAAAAATCTAAAGCTCAATATAGCATTAATGGCATTAATTACATTATAAAACACTGAAGAGGAAAGGGATTTAGGGGTCACCATTTCATGTGACTTAAAGGTAGCAGGGCAATGTAACAACGCAATGACAGGGGAAAGTAGTAATCCCTCTCTATAGGGCACTGGTACGTCATCACCTAGNATACTGTGTTCAGTTCTGGAGGCCATATCTCCAGAAGGACATAAATACATTAGAGAAAGTGCAAGTCACCAAAATGGTACATGGTATGACCAACAAAAACTATACAGAAAGACTAGAGCAACTAAANATGTACAGCTTAGAAGAGAAAGGGATGATAGCCATGAAACCTAATATTATGAAAACAAGAACAAATCCNATAACAAAAGTCAAATTGTACTTTTCTTCCCCACAGATAATAAACTGCTCTTTCTTGGGATTGTTCTATATTTTGTTGGCATAGGGCAACCTGAACAAATCATTAAAACAGTAATGCTATNTTCAACTGATAAATTTAGGGGAACACTTAAAATTATAACAAAATGCCAGATCACTTCATCCAAATAATAATGATTTGACAAAATTTATAAAACATAGAAGTTTTTGTTTTTAATGTAATTTGCAACAACTGTTAGGATTGGTACTGTGTAATTGTGTGCACTACTAACTAACATCCCTGATTGTTGCAAAGAACACAAAATTTGTCATTTGTTGGTTAAATTTCATCAATCATTGTCAAATGATGTCACCCCAAGTAAAATGTTTGGAAAGAACACAATATAAATTTTGCTGCTTACTTGTTGGCAACAAAGCGCATAACAGTCCAATCTTTAGGAAACATCTCTGGTCTTATAAGTATTCGAAACACNGTGAAGATCTGCAACAAAAAATCCTGAAGAGACAAATTGTAAATGTAAGGAATGTAAAGTTGTTCAATAAATAAGTAAAATTAGGGGTGGAGACCCTCCCTACTTAGAAGCAATGCTAATCTATTTAGCAACAATGGACCAGACATCCAGACATACTAACATCACCTTAGTTTAAGTATATTTGTACGTAATGGAATTACATGTGTGTGGGGCATATTTACTAATCGGTGAGATTGCAGTGAGATTGAAAAATGGGAATGTTACCCATAGCAACCAGTTTACATTCTCTGGTGTGTAAAATTAAACTGAGAACTTGAATCTGATTGGTTGCTATGGGCAACATCCCCACTTTCCAGTCTCACCNCTTAGTAAATATACCCCTGTGTGTGTGAGAGTAGTACCTACCTTTTGACCACACAGCCTTTTCAAACTAAGAACAGTAACTTTTCTGCAGTGGACACGGACTGTGCAGAAAGGAAGACAGCATGTAAAATCTTAGGAGCCTTACTGTATGATCTAAATGCCACACTCATCCACAGTAACATTTTCCCAAACGGAATGGGGATTGTACGAAGTGCATTCCAATGTGTAACCATATGGTATAAGACAGAGGTTTGTGCTTTATATCAAAATGTAAGTATATCTTAAAAAATTCATATGACACAATTCATATACATTACATTAATAAATGAATGTAACACCTATAGTACTGCAAACATAACCATGTACATAACAATAATTCATAAACTGGGAAAACAACTAACACGGTCACACAGTATAAAATTATAACATTAGTTTTGGAATAGCTTTTCTTTGTAACACCTAATTACAATCATTAGATGAACTCAAAATTACGTATGTAACATTGTACAGGATTAAGCAGATAATTAACACAGTACTGACGTTGGCCACTAGAACATAAGTGGTAAATGAATAATATTTTGAGTAAGCAGATGAGAAATATTCTGTTATCTGACAAAAAACACTTATTTAAAGCCTTAGAATTAACAAGTTTACAGCCAAAAAAAAGCTTAGAAATGACTTTGCTAATGTAATTACATGGGCTTTCTGAAAAACCAGAAGACATAGCAGTTAATAATAAATGAAAATGTGATTCTCATAAGCTAAGTGCTAAATAAGAAAGTACCTTACAAAAAGCTTAATATGCATCGGACCACTTTAAAGGCCTCAGGGGAAATAAATCTAGAGTTATGATCTATTTTTGATGAACATCACCCATAGACCAAGCATGAAAATACATTGGTCATTGATGTGAGCTACAGAAAGATTATAAACGGTGGGTCCAGAGATGTAATCAGGAGTAGGATAAAATGATTCTGAATTCAGTGAAGAATATCCATGCCTTTAAATGTGTCAGGAGGTGATGGAGGACGAAGTACATCCGAGCAAAAGGTTTGTATGAATCAGAGCATAAAATTGTGTGGTATCATGAGAAATACTTCTGTTGGCAGTTGTCTTTTTGGCCATAATGACAAAATATGAATATATGTATGTATTCCTCTATTTTTTTTGTTTAAATTGCCATCATATTACTAAACCTCTATACTGTCCTACAACACCATTAGGACCTTTTCATAGAGCCAGCAGTTATTTAAAATGTAAATAAAAACCTCACACACATTTCAGTGAGGCGCAATACTTTTAAACATGTCATTCACTGACTAATAAAATACATATACCAATTACATCTTTTTATACACCACTGGATATTGGCTGCATTTTCAATACACCAACCCAAAGTGCTTACATTGGGTCGGTTTTAGGATTTCAAATGTGCAGGCACATCAGTATCATGCCTGAAATGCTGGCTATTGGTGAAACATAGATAGATAGATACTGGCATAGTTGGCTGTTTAATCTTCTTACTGGAATTCAGCGTCATATAGAAATAACAGTGAGGGATGGGCCAAGTACAACAGTAGAGGCAAAAGGTGTATAAAAAGAATAGAGGGGAGAGAAAGGAAGGGAAGAGTAGGTATAGAAGGCACTGTGGTGAGAGGGGTATAGAATGAACAGTAATCAGAGGGGGTAAAAAACAAACAAAAAAGCAGAAAAGTACAGAAGAGAGAATATAGGATACATGGGGTTATAAAGGAAAGAATGGCGAAGGGCTATTAAACAAAAAGCTCTAGGCAATGGTTGCCAAACTTTCTCTGTCGCGGCACCCTTAGGGTCTCCATAATTTTTCAAGGCACCCCAAGACATAACGATTTCCCATTAGTTTACGAATTTGAGTCAAAATCGTGTAATAACTTTATGTAAGACAGAAATATTTCAGATTGATCAAATCTTGTGTTGCTCCTATACAAGACATAAAATTGCACTAGCAACATGGCACAACATCCGAAAAAACATTCTGAGGCATTGCAGCACCCCAGGGAGTCTAGGCGCACAGTACAGTTACTATCTGTTTTAAAATATTTTTAATGAAGTTTGTGCTTATGACCTACCCGAAGTTCTTCTTTTGTGTTAAAGCTCTCCAGAAGTTGTTGATAATGTCTGTCCGTCATCTGTCGCAACAGTGAGAGCAGAGATGCCACAAATTCACCCTAGTAAATAATACATTTTAATACTACATAAACAAAATACAGTAAACGAAATATACACAAGCACAAGAGATTTTATTGCATCTATATGGTGATTTTTGTAGTTTGAATATTATGAAAACATTTTATAAAATGTTATTTTAAGTTTAATAAAAAACCACATGCAGTAAGTTCTTCAATTAAACACTATTTTGTTATCAGTTACAGCCTATTTTATGAAATAGTGTGTGAATACTTAGAATCAAATCAATTTGAATTAGCTAAACTTTTAGTCCAAAAGAAAACATGTTTGTGGATACATCAGTGAAGTACATCATAGAAGAATAAGAATAAAGTAATGCAATCTATGCGGAAGTTTTATGTACTCCAAAGGCAGGGCTTGGTAAATACCAGTCACCAGGCCTCCATTAGTGACTAGAAACTGGAACCTGGCAACGTGATTGATGCTTATGGGCCAGATTCAGATTTACACTCTCATGGGTAAAACCATGATGAATAGCAGGGGAAGTAAAAACTGTATTTTTGTTCCTTACCTGTAAAATCCGTTTCTCTTAGTCCATTGGGGGGCACTGCAAACCTTGGGTGTAGTAGGGTGACAGGAGACAGTGGCACTTTAAATAAACTTGTTTGGAAGGCTGGCTTCTCCCCTACTATGCCCCTCCTCAGAAAACAACTAACAAAACAGGAAGAGCAACAGGTAGGGCATGCAGTGTCCCCCAATGGACTAAGAGAAACTGATTTTACAGGTAAGGAACAAAAATCAAGTTTTCCCAGGCATCCATTGGGTGTCACTGCAAACCATGGCGACCTACCAAAGATACCCCTAAGGGAGGGATTGCTCTGAAACTGCCGCTCGCAACACCTTGCACCCAAAACTGGCATCGCCTTGCAACCGGTAAAATTTGAAGATCGCGTGGACCGAGGACCAAGTAGCCGCGCAACACAGTTGTTCAGCAGAAGCCCCATGACGCGCTGCCAAGAAGCACCCACCGCCTGCGTGGAGTGGGCCGTCAAACCCGCCGGCACAGGCTTGCCCACGTCCACATAAGCCCACCGAATCACCGAAGTAAGCCAGCGAGCAAGAGTGACCTTGGAAGCCGGCCAACCGCTGTAACATGGCTGCTTCCTCCCCAACGGTCATGAGAGGGAGAGAACACAGCCGACAGCAGTGATCTCCCTGCTGTCAGGAAAGTAAAGAAAGTGTGCCCCCTCTCACCGGGCACTTAAAAAAAAAACTGAGGTGTTCTTTCTGAGGAGGGGCATAGTAGGGGAAGAGCCAGCCTTCCAAACAAGTTTATTTAAAGTGCCACTGTCTCCTGTCACCCTACTACACCCACGGTTTGCAGTGTAAGTCATGAGTGTAAGTCAGGAGAGTAAATCTGAATCTGGCCCTATGTCTATGGTTTGTCACTTCTTGAATTTAAACTGTGTACTGGTGACCACAGACGTATGTTTTAGAGCTATGGGAGCATTTATAATTTACATTCAATCCTACATATTGCGACCCAGTCCTGGTCAAATGATAAGTCCAGTACCCATTAAATCCAAAGGCAGCACTAACTTAGATAAAAAGTTTTGGTATGCTATCATTCTCAAGCTTGGAATCTTGGTCCATTTCGTAAAATTGGTGAAAATTGTTCTAGGCATAATGTGAGTGGGGCAGCACTGTGGAGGAGCTGTGTTATGTAGCCATTTGGATCTCTAATACATTATAAAGTTATTAAGTTTCATGTGTTTGCTTCCTGAGCTGCCACTTTGGTAAACAGGCTCTATGTCTGGGCATGGGTGTGTGTTGCCTCCAATAGTATGGTATTTGTTAATTCTACATGGTGACAGTTTGCCCAGATGTTTAATAGAACAGTATTGTTTTACAACTCCTGAGAATTCATCATACCCACACGGCCATAGTGCCCCCAGATGACATTTGATAAATTAATTTAAAGGTTTCTTTATAGTTACATTACCAAACAATACCATTATTTACAATATACAGTAGCAGTAGTTTAAAGAATAGTACAAAAACAGTATATTTGTTAATTCCACACTTACAGTTACATCTTGAAATTGAAGCCTCATTGCTGAGCCTGATGGTTGAGGTCTACTTGTTATTTCTAGAATGGTCCTTAGCAATATATCAAGGAGACTGTTCACAATCACATCAATTTCCTTCATGGCCAACTTTTCCTAAAATTACAAAATAAATATTAAAAAAAACTATAATATCCAGGTTTATGCATATGTTTTTGACTTTCATAAACACATAATGCCTTTCTAACCACATTAATTTCAGAAGTGTGTGTCAACAAGTTCCTTGTAAAAGAAAAAAAAAACATAATTTGAAGAAAAGAGTAACTATAATGTATTGAATATTTCATCTGGTCGCTAATTTTCAATCTTTCTTACTGACAAAAAAATAAATTTATCAAACTACTTGGCTTGGCTTTTCTACAACATTATGTGTTCTTGGATTTGACCAGGGCCAGACTGGCCATCTGGCACTTCTGGCAAATGCCAGATGGGCCACTGGAGTGATGGGCCGCTACAAAGTGCTGCTGGAAAGCTTAAGCCATCCACCAATCA
>JABWIB010001956.1:10883-43585 GCA_016617825.1 Platyplectrum ornatum | reverse complement strand
ACAGGGGGGTTACTACAGAGGGGGGTTTTTAAAGTACAGAGGGACACTACAGAGTGGATGGGTGGGGGGTATGTGCCAGGTTTGGGTGCACTGCACTGAGGGTATGTAAAGGGGACATTACAGTAGGATCAAGGCATTAATACATACCTCTAGGTAAGGGCTGGTGTGTGTAGCCATGTGCGGGGTACAGGTGATTTTAGTACTTTTGCATATATAAAAGGGTCTTTGCTTTTGCAGATATTCTCTTATTCTGGGCGGCTTAATGGTTAATCTGGCATTTGGAGTTGTCTCTTCACAGTGTCAATTTGCCTTGTTTGTATAGATGAATAGAGAGCAATATGTGATGAATAGAGAGCAATATGTGACTAACTTGTGCATGTTACACATAGCCTGGCAGGTTAGTTACCTCTTACTAAGACTAGTATTAAATAGCTATGCCCTTACAATGCTCAGCTATGCGGTGACGTGCAATAGTTGTCCAGTCACCTCCGCACGAGTCCCAGGTAATGACCATTCTTCTGTCCCGGGAGGTAAGACGTTGTCAGTGCTGTAGACATTCTTTAAATCCCGTCATTGTCCTCCTCCCTGTAATAAAGTGTTGACTTGGCAGATCTTCCTACAGGCGATACATACGCTGATGG
This sequence comes from Platyplectrum ornatum, assembly GCA_016617825.1. Taxonomy (NCBI): domain Eukaryota; kingdom Metazoa; phylum Chordata; class Amphibia; order Anura; family Limnodynastidae; genus Platyplectrum; species Platyplectrum ornatum. The sequence continues at coordinate 42,944 of JABWIB010001956.1, read as the reverse complement.
GGATTTGGTGGATTTCTAGTATTTCCTGTCTTTCCGCTGATTATAACATTTATGTATTCATATGTTTTTGTTTTTTATTTGATTGAATTATTCATGGATTATTCTAGTCCTGATGTTTGACATGAGGAAATCTGCACATGTCCTGCATCCAGGTATCCCATTGCTAGATTTGTGGTACTCTGGATTTAAGCTGGTCGCACGCTAGGATGATTTTTCCCTGGGGAAACTTCCTGTTATTGGCTCCACATACTGGAGCGATTATCTGAATGGAGACGTCATTTTTTAACCTCAACTGCTACCGTGTTTCCCCGATAATAAGACACTGTCTTATTTTTTTTTCAGGACAAAAAAACACCATAGGGCTTATTTTCGGGGTAGGGCTTATTTTATTGACCTGCTTTTATTCCAATCATGGCCCTCCAAGTGCTGCTGACATTATGACACCTCCTTGTTCCCCCCAAGTGCTGCTGACATTGTCACCTCATTGTGATTTAGATAGGGCTTAATTTTGGGGGAGGGCTTATTTTAGACAGTTTTCTGTAAAATAGGATAGGGCTAATTATCAGGGTAGGTCCTATTATAGGGGAAACACGGTATGTGTTTCTCTGATCTGCAGGCACCCCCTCCCCCCAACTGATTGGACGGGCTGCCTGTCATTCAGCACAGTACTTCTCTCGCCTTTCATACCCTCCATACCCCATTCTCTGATGAGTATGGTTTGTGTCTTTTCACATTTTTTTCATCCGTGTCTGGTGTCCTTGGGTGGAGAACATCAGACAGCAATTGATTGGGCCACTATCTTTTAATCAGAATTTCCCTCCAATCGGATCTCCTTTTTCTGAGATTATTCGGCAATGAAGAAAAAGTTCTATGCTATATATTTGATGTTTGTGTACTTGTGTCACCATTCTACCCTCGGCTTTCTTTAAAGGATGTCCACTTTAAAATGGCGCGGGAGGCGCGGAGAGGAGGGACAAGAGAAGCGCGTAGATTCTGAGGACTCCGGCAAAGACCAAGACGATGAAATCTCCGATGACTGTAAAGACATGAGACTGACTCTCATGGAGGAAGTGCTGCTTCTGGGGCTAAAAGATAAAGAGGTATTATATATAACATTCTATAGATTTACACTCATAGGCGATCCTGAGGGACACTGATCACTACAGTGAATAGAGGATTGGGTTTCCGTCACGCACAATTGTGTATTTAAATGTCTCTTATCTAATTGGACAGGGAAACAGAGCAAATATTTATGGCAAGAAGATTTGGAACGCCCTATTTCATACCAGTGTCAGATTAAGGCTACTTGTAACCAGTGACCTATATTGGTTCTGTAAATGCAGGAGGAGTCTGTATAGGGTGGTTGATAGACCTGAGCAAAACCATGTTGCAATGTGAGAGGTGAGGGGGCATATTAGTTTTAATTCTCTTGCATGCAGAGAAAGCACAATGAACTCACAGCAAAGCTTCATGAGAATCTGTAACCTCGAGTTGAGCTATACATTTCACCTTTCTACTCTAATTTCTGCTTTCATAGTTTATACTCCCCCTGCAGTTCAGTGTTTGGTTTGGCCCAGGTCTACACTTGCACCTGTTTTGCCCTTTACACCCAACCTCTGGATCAGCCCCAGGATGTTGTTAATCCGCATCAAGGAATCTTTCAATGCGTTGTTTGCTGTGTTGGATGAGGGGACTGGTCAGTAGCCAGCAAGCGATCGGGTTTCTATGTGCTTGTGCTGGACCTGCCCTGTCAGCCTGACCCGTCCTGGCAGTGTGAGATGATCTGTGACAAAAAGTTTGTAATTCAGACCGGAACAGGAATATGAGATGGGCGTAATCTATTGTTACGGGTTACTCATGTTCCTGCTATTTAGTTCAGGTTCAGTGACTAATGTTTCTCCAGATTGGCTGTTAATTTGTGATGTGTGTATCAGGTTTTATTGTCTATCTCATTCATCAGAAACCTAATGTATTTGTGAACCTAAAATGTATGGAAAGAGGAAAAGAAAGCTGATCTCTTCCTACTGGAGTGTCAATGCTTTATCGCCTTGTTTTAGCAGCTGCCTATATTTCATGTATGTATAATATTATATATATATGTGTGTGTATATATGTGTGTGTGTATATATGTATAACACCTAAACCTACGCCACCCATTCCAAACTTAGCAGACTTAGGACTGTAATGACACGCTTGCGTATGCCATGTTACTACTGCATCCCCAGATGTATATACCTCTGATCCGAACGCCTATAGATACATTTGTGGGCTAAGTTTATTAAGCAGGGAGATTGGTTGCTATGGGCAACATCCCCACTTTTCAATCATATTCAAGCTTGTTTCATTTTACATGCTGCCCTGCTTAGTAAATTTAGGCCCATGCCTCTATGCTCCCGGAAACACAGTGCCTAGATCAGATTATTAGGGTCCTATTATTAGCATCCCAAAGTACTTGGAGCTGATCCAGAGTTTTGAGTGGCTGCAGACTCCAGTCCTGGGGTAGGCAAACTGCAGCTCTCCAGGTGCATAACTGCATAGGCATAGTGGATACCTGATAAAGCATGCTGGGATGTGTAGTTTGACATGACCTGGAGAGCCACAGGTTCCTACTCCTGCTCCTGTCAATCCAGAAGTATGTGTTTCGGCTGAAACGCGCACCTCTGGATAGCCCACAGGTTGCAGCGTAAGCGCAAAGACTTGTATAGCTTTCGGATCAGTGTTTTTGTTTGCTTAATAGTAGCAGCATGGCTCTACTACAGCAGCCGCTACGGTTCCAAACTTTTATCAGTGAAAACACAGTAAAAGAAAATTACAAAAACACTGAACATAATTTTTAAACACATTTTTTACATTTCTGGGATTTGTCATAGGAGATGGAGGGCGTATTCCCTGCATGTGTAATTGAGAGGACCCTAAAGTAGTAAGGACCTTACTAGTGTTATTGGTTGGATTATTGGCGATGATGGCTGAATAAACACAACCTGTGATATCATTTTCCTGCTTGGCTGAGCTTGTGCTATGCCTCTGACATAATAAGCTTCATGGGTTTATTGCATTGAATGCAAAGCGAGGACTAAACACGTCACTTTAGGACTTCCGGAACAGCTGGCAGTTGGTGCACTTGGCGCGGATTCTTGTCTGAGTTTATTACCAGTATGTATTTTTTTTTTTATATAACTTTAGTTTATTGGAGTAACAGACTCAGCACAGGAAACAAACAAACATGCATCAGTGATATACAATGAATGTCTGTCAACATGGTACAATAATACTGGGTGTAGCAAAAAGAAATAAGAAGACACAACAATAATGGATTGTATTTATACTTTTTATCGCTTTGGCTGGATGGTGACCGCTGCTTCCATAACATGCGTCTAGTGCAGTGGTTCCCAAACTTTCTCAGTTGAGGCACCCTTGGGGTCTCTATAATTTTTCAAGGCACCCCCTAATACACAATCATTTCAAATTTTTTACGTTTTTGAGTCAAAATCATGTAATACCTATTTAGGTAAAGACAGAAATACTTCAGGTTGACATCAAATCTTGTGTTACTCCTATACAAGACGTAAAATTGTGTTTCTAAGTAACACTGGCAATGTTGCACCATATCAGAAAAAAACATTCCACGGGCACCCCAATGAGAGCGTCGCTGCACCCCAGGGAGCCATGGCACACAGTTTGGGAACCACTGGTCTAGTGCCTTCCACCTCTTTCCTCCAGACCTTCTGACATCTCTATTTCTACTTCTGAGGCTGTTTTGGTGAATTCCTATTAAGTGTTTGGTGCCTGAAACCTGCCGGTTACCTTCTGGGTATGAGCGTGTGTGTAGCAAGATTGATTTCTGTCATTCGTCTCCCATGACTGTATGCCCATATCTCGTGCAGCTCCTACATCGGGTTCATTATTGCAAACCGCATATTCACTGCTGTAAGAGCTCCTCATGCTGGGTTCCCTAATGTATAATGATATCATTGAGATTGGTTTTGTTTTTATCAGCTAAATTAATATTTCTATGTAGATATGTGTTATGATAGCAAAAGACTAAACTCTTTATACTTTGGGAAAAAAAAAAATAATTAAAAAAAAAAAAAATATATATATCTATCTATCTCAGTATTTTTCAACCTGGAAATGTCCTTGAGGGTCACCATAAGGTAATATTCTTTATCCTTTGGGTACAATCCAGATCTCCTCCCTGTCCTGCTTTTAAGCAAGGCCCGTGCCGATAAGTTAAGGTAGTGTTGTGTATGCCGTTTCCCCTATGCATAAGTCAGATATACCTCATATAGGACCGTATACTACTTATGACTTAAGCAATTCCACCGGCAATGTCCTGCTGTATAAAGTGACCACTGTGTGGAATGGCTTAATCAAAAAAAGCCGTTTTGCCATCTATACCCAGCACACTCAATCCATGCAGACCTGAATCCTCGAGCTATGCAGGCGGATTTACATACCTATGCGTATCTGAAGGCCGATGCTGGCGATAGGGGTCAGTTTTTGTGTAGGTGGTGTGATGGGGTATTTTATACTGTGTTCTTTGCAAACCCCCTCAATGTGACATAGAAAGTGGTGGCAGATAAGAGCCACGTGGCTAGCCAGGCAGCCTGTGAAGGCCCAGCCAAGTTGGATAAGTTGTATCTAATCTCCCAGACATCCTTGAAGAAAGTTTTATGATTGTGTTGTGTAGCCGACCTATCACAGTGCTGTATACTTGGACGTGTGCCTTAAATGCCTGTTTCCTCCACTTGTTAGCAACACTTTGGGGTTTACAAAGCATAAATCCTCCCCACCCGCAGTGTGAACCAGGAAGCGTTTGACATGACCCTTTCCTCCACATCCTGCAAATACAAATGATGCAATTATCCCGGTCGCTCCTTAACTTTCCTAGTTAATATTTACCCAGCTGTATCTGCAGGATTCAGAGACTACTGAGGGACTTAATGTTTGTTTCTTGTGGGTTGTGGTTTTGTTTTGTAATTGATTTACACTTGTCATTTATATAGAAAGTGTGATCATGATAGAACAAATGGCCCGATGCGAGGGTGTGATGGAAATGAGATTTACCTCCCCTGCAAATCAACATGGCTTTGCCCACTCGTAAGTTAATAGTACTTAAAGTCTGGATCTGGTCCATTGTTTAAAGGGCAAAGTTTGCAAGTGTAGACCTGNGCAAAACCATGTTCCAGTGTGAGGGGTGCATATCAATGGTAATGTGTAAATTAGTTGAGCTACAAAACTTCAACTACAAATGTTTGCCTTCCCTTGCAGTTTAGGATTTGGTTTTACCCAAGTCTGCACTTGCACCTGTTTTATCCATACTCCCAACCTCAGGATCATCCTGAATATCCATGTAATGGTGTCTCTGGAATCTGTACCTGCTTAGCAGGGTTTACTAATTAGCTTTTATGAGGGTGATGGGTCATTAGTCTCTTGTTACCATATTGATATGAGTTTTACATTTAGTTCCCTTTTCAAGAGTGGCGACATAATGCTCACGCGCGTAAAAACAGCATTTTATATGTTGTAATCTAATGTTCCTGAGATAAGGGGCCTGATGCAGAGTTTAATAAAACTGGTGCATGTGTAGACGTGGGCCAAACCAAACACTTAACTGCAGGGGGGGCAAATATAACATGTAAGTGCAACTGTGATTCAGCCCAGAATGAGGGCCAGTAGTACTCGCTGGTAGAACATGAGGGTGGGGTGAGCTAATCTCCACAATGTCGTCGCACAGGTTTAAGGAGTCCGTAATTGCTTCAATCCTCTATAAATAGTTTCGGGTTTTGTGTGCTTGTAATGTATTTATTTGTATCCTCTGCATATATGTGAATGTGTGCTGGTTATAGGAAGGGAGTGTACAACACTGTGATCATTCACACTGACATTGGCGGCATTACTGATCGCAGTGTCATGAATACTAAATAAGTATTATATCCACTGCAGATCGTTAAGGAATCTGATAGCTGGGAATTGTTAGTGTGTGTGTGTAGGGTATATTCCAGGGGTAGGCAACCTGCCGCTCTCCCAGCATGCTTTGCAGTTATCCACTATGTCTGTGCAAAGCATGCTGGGACTTCTAGCTCTACACAGAGGGGGTGCTATATTGGGGTAAAGCAATCCTCTAGTGCAGGAGTAGCAGCCTGCGGCTCACTGGTTTCATGGGTTGTGGGTCACATTAATTAGACTTTTCATGCAACAAAAACTTTTTTTTTTTATCATTTTTGTTAGATGGCCCAACATTATGACGCGTGAGAGGGGCAGGCTGATGGAAGCTGATACGCTTAGAACTCGTGCTGCAACTTGCACAATTGGGGGGTGCGATTATGTGGTTTTGTTTCCTTTATTGTGTGACCTCCAATAGCTCCAGTTCTCAGTGGCCGGAGATACTACAGTGTCCCAGCCTCAGCAGGGGATAGCATGGTTACCCATCCACCCTCCCCACCTCCTGTAGCTCAGTGCAGATATCTGGTGATAAGGACCCAACCCCATCGCATGCATTCCTCCGTGTCCGGCACCTGCAGCACAGGCACAGCCGGTAAGACTGGTCCAGCTACATCCGGAAGTGCATGCACGGAGCGGCCTTTAACCCTGTGTCTCCTGTGTCCAGAGTGCAAGCTCCTAGGCTAACACGGCTCGGAGCTATGCAGGGCTCGTGCGTGTCAGTGGCAGAGGAGCCTTTTATTTGGTTGCTGCGTGCGCGTTGTTTTGTTTCTTTTATGTATTTATTGCCCTGGATTCTGATGCCAGCATGTACAATTGTACTATTGTTTTCTTCGGTGTTTAATGGCACGATTGTATAAGACATCATAAAATAACTCAACCTTTGCAAATGGAAGTCTATCTCTGCTTGTAATTATTAATTATCAATTGTGTGTCTTATTGTTACTGCTTATCTTCTATCTGTGTATTGAAGCCACATTTCATAGAACATCCAGGAATATTAAAAAATGTCTTGTATTTAGAGGTGACAGTATGGAACCATACAAAATAATAGAAGTGAATGGCCATTTATAGCTTTTCATTTGAATCGGTGGGAGAAGTGGTGCTATAGCATACCCCCATATACACCCCCACTTCCAACCCTTTATTATACAGTCATTCCTGTTCCCAACCATGTGTTCCCTATAACCCAATAGTCTGGGTGTAATGTATTGTAATGTATATTAAGGGCCTATATTTACTAAACTGTGGAGATCAGATTCTAACTCCGTTTCCTGCTGCATAGTAGAGAATGTCCGCTACAATCTGATTGGTTGCTATGGGCAACATCTCCACTTTTCTATTTTTTAGTTTAGTAAATCTGGCACCAAATGTTATGAAGCCCCCAAAGTGCTCCAATATCTTTGACTTAGGTGATACATTGCAAAGCATGATGGGGGTTTAGCTGGCGTTGTATTCAAACCAGTTCAGACCGATGCATCGTTCACACTGCATGCCCCGCGAATTGCCGGGGTTTTCAAACCCTCAGGATTTGCAGGGGTACACGGTGCTGAACATTCACACTGCGCTCTGTTTCCTGGGTCAGCTTTGCACATCTTGTTCTAAAACCGATGAGAAAGACCCGGGGTTTCCCAAAAATACTGCGTCCAACGCTGCCTTCACACAGTGTAGACCCGGGAAACACAGTGCAGTGTGAATGTTCAGAGCTGTGCGCCCCTGCAAATCGAAGGCTTTGAAAACCCCGGCGAATCCCTTCACGATCCCCAGTTCTCGCATAGGGTGAACTTTTGTACTACTGAACTAACAGGTAAGTGGGCAAAACCATAGGACACTCTGTCACCCTTCTGCAGACCTCTCCATGATGCATTGTGTGTCTGTCGCTCTATCCTGTGGAAGACAGGTACGCGGATTCAAGGTCATGCTTTCCAAGGAGTGACGCAGACAACCTGTGTGTTTGCCGAGTGCGGGTGACTGACACATCCGGGATAATCAGGCAGCATTGTGCAGCACGGACAGTTACACAATTAGCACTTTATTATTTGCTTAGTAATACTCCATGTAAAAGCCACAGGGTTCCCAGTTAACTCTTTGGTTACATAGGTAAGTTTCACGGCTCGTGTGACCTCTAATGCTGCAGTCACCTANGTCCTGTACATAATGTAGGACCTGGGTGCAGGTGTCTGCAGGCTGTATTTGATGGACGGGACAATGTGTGTTTGATGTTTTTATATGGAGAGGTGCAGCCAGCAGAAAAAGAAACAGATAAAGAACGTAAAAGGTCTGACACTCCCTGTACATATCTAATGGATGTATGTTCCAGTATAACTTTGGAAGGCCTGGAGCAATTTATCATCATTTTCACAGTCACAGGTTAATTCATCAGAACTGTTTTAATGCCGCTAGTTTATTAATCTATTCCAAAGATGCCTCATAAATGTATCTGGACCTGAAGGAAAAGCTCCAGCGGACAGGGGTTAATAATACATTGGACAGGTGCTGGAACAATAGCTCATTTACACACAATGCAACATTCATAGTGTGAGGAAAGCGTTCCCGTTCAGTTTATATGGAATGTTAGGGTGACCCGGGGAAGAAATATCAGCGCATTGATCCCCTGTATATTGTCCAATGCTGGACATGTCGGTGTTCATTTTCATTGTTCAGTGTAAATCCTGTAACACTGACTCGCTGCCGCTTTTGTCTTGGCACAGGGATACACCTCCTTCTGGAACGACTGCATATCATCGGGATTACGCGGAGGCATCCTAATAGAGTTGGCCCTCCGTGGACGCGTCGTCCTTGAACCAGTCACCTTGAGAAAGAAGCGACTCTTGGATAGAAGGGTACAGTGCACTGCCTAGAACGTATTTCTAACCATTGATAGAATGATTATCGACTGTCATCTTCTGATTTTGATTGTTTTGGGTTTTTTTTCTGTAACGTGGATGTGTCCATACACGTAATTGCTTTTGTGCCATGTAACGCAGAAACATAGAAAGTGATGCCAGATAAGAGCCATGCGGCCCATTCATCATCATCATCATCATCATCCAGTTGTGTATTTCAAACTATACTGACATTATTTCATTGTCGGTTTTGTTGGAGATCCTGTATCCCCTTATATTTATCCCAAGCATTCTTGCGCTGTTCTATTCTCATCTACCACTTCTGATGGGAGGCTATTCCACTTATCCACTACCCTTTTTAGTGTAATAATTCTTCAGCTCATTTGCCCTCGCATTCTACTACACCTCTTTATGAAATATACCCGCTCTCCCTTCTCTGCTCCAAGCTGTACATATATATAGTTGCTCTAGTCTTTCTTTATAGGTGACCCCCAGATACCTTTCCATTAATGTTATATTGACTACGAATGACTTTGAGGTGGGACAAATGGCATAAAGGAAGATCTAAATAAAATGGGAACCTACACATTAAGGTGGTTAATTAATGCATGAAAGTATAGGTTTGCAATTGGACTGGGTTCTGGATGCTCTGGTTTGGGAATGGTTGTAGTTATTCTATACAATTATTCAGGTGAAATAGACTGATCGGCCTGGTAATTGTATATTGTGAAACGACCCAGTGATGGCGCCAACCAATAACACCACTGGTGGCGTTCTGATCCTATAAAGTGGGTGCAGTGCAGACAGCAGATGCCTGTGTTTCCGCGTGAATTATACGAGTGTGTACCTGGCATCACTGACTGAGCAATAACTGTATAAACAGAGCCATCCGGTATGTAAATGAGTCCTGATATGTAATTGTGTGTTGTATGGTTTATTGTGAGATTTAAGCCAAACTGAAATAAAGGTAAACCCTGCAAGTAAATGTCACTTCCCCAGTGTTCCCCAATCACTGCTACTGGATGGGGCAGAGGATGGGTGGGTCTTTACTTTATTCAGATCCTGGTATTGATGCAGCATTTACCCGCCAACTTTTCTTCACGTCAACTATCTGTAGTCACAGGGAAAGTCTCTCCTAAACACTAGAAGTAGGACTTCCCTTCCCCCTTTATATTGTGTGTCATAGTAATTTAATCTATAAGGGAGAGCTGTGACGTAAGCCCTGATATTTACCTGTGTTTACATTGCCGTCTCTGTGGAGCAGGTCATTGCTGTCTGGTCACCTGTCATATAACAATACACATCAGCCAGCGCCTCGATCCAGTGCTAAGCACTATCTGCGCCTTGTACTCATTGCAGTGTCTGAAATGATTTCACTAACTTATATTTTAATCCTTTATTTAAACAACAATTTCAGCTGTATGTTTCCCGTTTTACACAAAGTACAAATGCCTTAAGGTGGCATGTTGAAGTCTGAATCTGACGTCAGATCTGGGCTGCCGATGGGATCAGAACTTTTTGGTCTGGTCCTGTCCCCAATGCTTTTATATTTTATTACATTTATTACATATCTGGCTTTGTTTTTAACTTTGACAGGTGCTGCTGAAGTCAGACGCCCCAACAGGAGATGTTCTACTGGACGAGACGTTGAAACACATAAAAGCCACTGAGCCGGCGGAGACTGTACAGAGCTGGATAGAGTTACTCACTGGTGAGATTTATTTATTTATTCTTTGTAGAATTTGCTTTTTACTTTAGATTAATTGTATTAAGTTTGTGGATTTAATTACAAATAATGGAAAGGGAAAAAAGCATACACAACCCCACTGGATAAAGTAATTCATACATAGCAGAGACTCACCCAGAGGCCTCCACACAGCCTCTGCGCACCAGATATGCTTCACAGATACACAGAATGGTGGTTGCTCAGATCGGTTTGGAAGTTAATGTAATTGGGTTCCTTTTGACAGGTCGCATTCATTGACCATGTTAAATACCCTTTTCAGACTGGTTTTTCCTCCTTGTTCTTGCAGGTGAAACTTGGAACCCATTCAAGCTTCAATATCAGCTGCGTAATGTGAGAGAACGCATTGCCAAGAGCCTGGTGGAGAAAGGAATCCTCACCACGGAGAAGCAGAACTTCCTGCTCTTTGATATGACAACTCACCCGGTCACCAATACTACAGAGAAACAACGTCTGGTAAAGAAACTGCAAGAGGGCGTGCTGGAGAAATGGGTGAATGACCCGCACCGCATGGACAAAAGGACACTGGCGCTGCTAGTGCTGGCTCACTCCTCTGACGTACTGGAGAACGCCTTCTCCTCCCTGCCGGATGACAAATACGACGTGGGCATGAACCGGTCCAAAGACCTCCTGGATTTAGACCCTGACATCGAGGCAGGCAAACCCAATGCCACGGAAATGATCTGGGCCGTCCTGTCCGCCTTCAACAAATCTTAAGATTGCGTCCAGTGCGTTTTTCCGGGACATTCTGCGGGTATTGGCTCTCGAGGTGGAGATCTTGTACGTAGACTCTGAACGCCCAACCTCTGTTTTTTGGACACCTTACCATCTGCTATCCAATGGCACACACTGCGAAGACATACCCGGTGCATCTATAAGGCATATCGTACTGAAGACCAATGGTCAACTGTGAGGCACCAACATCAACAACACATCAGTTTGGTTTGTTTCCCCCGTAAACTCTAAAACCTCTAAACAAACAATCTGGATTGTTCTCTATTGGGCAATCTCCAATATCTCTCATCCGTGTGCTTTTACATATGGTCAGCTATTGACCTTTATATCTAATAAAAAAAAAATCCAGGTGGAACACCATTAATGATTCTAGAATCTTCCAGAATGTTCTACTGACCCTTCTATTGCGATGATCAGCAGTGCCCTCATACCCTCCTCTGCACAGGACGTTGTCATTGGCTGATGTGTTCGATGCGTGTCCCACCATGAACCATTTCAGCATGACCCTTCTCTCAGTGGGAACCAAGCACATTGATTGTGTGTATGCACGCCACATGAATTGTCCCCCCTGTATATGGTCCTTTTTGTGTTTGTTTAATTTATTTTATTTTTAGCTTGGAATATTCTAGTAGCAATCTAGTACCCCCTTCCACCTTCACACCATACTAGACAAGAGTAGCAAAGAATTAGGGATGTCACTTGGACTTGGGTTGACAATAGATGGGAAATTCAATGTGGCACAGACCACACTTTGTGGGTTCCTGATACCCTCTATTTGAGGGGGTAGACTAAAAAGTTATTTGTGACATATGGCCCTAGGTGTGTTCTATATACTTTCTAAGGAAGGAACGTATAGAAATAATTTTGCAGTAATTTGGTAATTGACAACTGTCCTTACATGATTTAAACATACCCAGAATCCCCTTTTTATAGGCAGATGTCTGTGTTTTTTGGACTTGTATTAAAGTCCAAGTGCAATGAAGGGACAGGATAGGGGGAAGAACTCTGGGTCGGTGATTTCCATTCTTGGTTCGGGTGCACAGGATACATTCCTGTCCGGAATCCGGTTATCCTCACAGAAGCTCTGTGTTGTAAAGCCGTATGTGTACCCCAGACCCTTCTGCTGCTACCTGAGCCCATCCAGTTTCCTGTGCTTCCGGCTTTATATGTATTGCAGACCGGGATGTTAATCACATGACTATTCCGGGCAGTATGGTGCAGATGAAGGATAAAAGTATAGATTGTGCATAGTCCATAAGGTGTTTAAGGTCTGTGCTGCATTACCCTGAAGGACGCTTTTATGACCTCAATGCGTTCATTTGCTGTTCACAGGGGAATTTAACTCTTACTGAGTATTATTCCACAAATGAGATCTTACACCTTATTCTATTTGTTACTGTGGGGAGCAGTGCAAGAAAGAGCCACCCAAAAATGGGGGAGGATCATTTTTATTATTAAGTAGAAAGAATAGTCTGTCAAAGGACGTTTATCTTTCCTTTCATTCCCTATTATACATTCTTTTTATTTTATTGTTGCTGTATGATTTCTACACTTTGCAGAATATAACATTTTGCGCTTTTTTTTATTATTGTTATTATTATTTTAAAATTTCCATTGGCGTGGAGCTAGCAATCAGTATATAGGGATTATTTATAGATGACCTGTTTATGCATTGTGGCGGCAGACATTTTGGGGGAGGACGCAGCGGGTCTTCGCTCCTGGTGAACTGATAGGCTACAAATGCGTGACTATTGGTCCAGCCCGTTAAAAATGGCTGCCGTCTGTGTGATTTAGGTGACAGGCACAAATAAAATATATAATTCTAATGAAATGTCCTTTATAAAAGAACTTTTGTCCAGTTATTCTATTGTCTTTCTACTTCGTCATCCATGGTGATGAGTTGTACTTGTTGAGGCTGAATGAAGATTCTTTCAAATAAAACTGTATAGTATTTTACATGTCTCGTTTCTGAGTTTTGACTCCACCCATGCATAGGGTAACATTCGGGTTACCCTATACATACTCGTGTATGTGGCCCAATATGTTATTGAATGTGTTATTCTACACCAGTCACCATCCCTAACGCCCAGAATTCAAGGGACAATGATACCTGAATGGTATTGTTAAAATCTATTGTGTTGCATTAGTTCATTTAATGCAGAGGTTCATAATGTGACTGCTGTGGCACCCTGAGTTGTCCTGCCACACTTACCACTGTTATGTCCCTTCAATTAGTGCACACGATCTGCAGTCTGATATCTTTGCTATGCAGTCATATCCACATGGCCTTTCTTCCTGCAGCTCCTCATGGCTTTCTGGGTAAAAAGAGAGGCTATGCTATGCTGACGTGACCTTTACACCAACATATTGCAGCATCTCTCCCAGTCATTGCTTTAGAAGGAGCCAAATCCAGCCAATAAGGTGAAAAAGTCAGAAACGGTTCAATTATTAGATGAAATATTGGAGGTTTATGTTGTTGCTAATACTGGATAGGTACTGCTCCCATTAATTATCACATTTTTCTTTTGTTTATACTTTGTCTATTCTATAACTAATAAACGCTTAGTTGAAGGCTCAGTAAGTATTTTTTTTATTGTGTCACACGGAGATGTTAAATGATTATAGTAAATAAAAGAGGAGTCGTGATTAAGTAGGAGCACATTTAAAAATCAATAGAAACTTTTAACAGAATCCTTTTAGTTTCAGGTAAAATATGGTAGACAGTATATTTCCTCAACTTTGTAAAAGACATTTCTCAGATCATCCCATAGATTCTTGTGACACTTCCAACTCGCTATTGACACTTGCATATGTCCCATAGGGCTGCCTGTAGATGAAAGGGTAATTTGAGGGTAAGTCATTATCTGAGGTGCTTCAAATTACTGGAAAAACTTTTAAAGTTGATGTAAGACAGAAACAGCTGAAATACGCGACTCGAACACAAACCGCTCCAGATTCCGATAACTGGACGTGTTCTGAGAAGGAATCGGAGAATGTCAGGTTTGGCATTGTGCACATATACATTCGCCCAGTGATCTGAAGGGGAACACAATGCTCTTGAAAAGTCGTGTTATTATAATTCTAAGCCACTGGATTTTTAGAATCGGATTTAGGGGCCGATTCAATCCCTCGTCTATTATGGGACTGAAACCTCGCGTCTTTTTGTACGTGGCTCAATGAGCCGCGAATGAAAAAACGCAAGTTTTCCTGCCTTACGCAAACAGCGTAAGGCAGAGGAAATTTCTTGCAAGGGGATTGAATCGGCCCCTTTAACTATGGAACCAACACACGGATCAAACCATTTCTTAGTGCTGGCCTTTCAGCATATTTTCAACCCATTCCACTAGGTACCTAATAATCCGCTCCTGATCTTTCAGCCCACCCGGTTTTAATGAATTATCAGATGTTCGGAAAACATGTTTTCTTCAGAGCAGCTGCTTACCATAGGAACTGTCTTATGTACAGGTGCTTACCATAGAAACTCTTATATACAGGTGCTTACCATAGTAACTGTCTTATATACAGGTGATTACCATAGGAACAGATTGCTGGAAGACCAGTACCAGAGTTTGTGTACCTGGAGGGAATGGGTCATGTTCGAGATTCTGCAAACTGAATGTGATTTATTTCATTGCATAAGAAACGATCATGTTCACCAGTCTACAGCTCGGCCCAAGAAAAATGTCCTCAAAACAACATAAACAGGGCAACTATTTATCAAGAACCAACAAAGTAAAAGTGATATGATTAAGTACAGGAAAATGATAATTATTATTTACAAACTGATTAACTGGGTTCAGCAGCCGGTCATGTTTCCTGGTAGTGAATGAAGGGTAATGATTACCTTAACTAGCAATAATTGACAAGATATTACTATAATATATCATAGAAACACACACACACACACTCATTTTCATTGCTCCCATCTTTAAGTTTGAGTTCACTATCCAACCCCTAAGAAATATAAATATATATGTCCCAGCGCACATCTACCTGTAATACACTGCACATGTGACACTATCTGGTTTCTGGGTATCCAACCTGGGAGGCCTGTTGTTAGCTGAGTGTCCATAGACGGATGTGGCTAGAGGTAACTTTTGCTAAAAACCAAGGTAACAGGTTTACTGATTTGGTTCCATAGGTAAATACATAAAAGCTATTGATGAGTGTTACTGACGCAGTCACACAGGTAAATACACAGAAGACATTGCAAAGATGACAATTTGCAGAGGCGATTGCAACAATGAAGATTGCTGATGAAATGGCCCAATAGTGACTGGAATGGAAAGTTCACCACACTGGAGAGGATGGCTAATGCTGGTATAAGGGGAACAGGTTTAAATAGAGCACCCTGCGTACTGCTGGGTGTCTGTGTAATCAATAGATCTAAAAAATATGATTTGGTAAATATTACAGCTGGAAAGGACTGCTGGTTGCTGTGTGTTTTAAAGCATGCGTGTTTAACACTTAGCTGCTATGTACAGCTGTTCCCAGTAGTACTGTATATCGGTATGGTATATGTACCTTCTAAAATGTGTGGAATGGGGATATACAGTGTAATAGTGCTCTACTTTTGAAGCAAGAGGTGTTATTTAGTTGTGGGTATAATGTTTGCACTATATATTATATAGCAGCAGTATCCATATACTTTTAATAATCCAATGCGATACATGCATGCACAAGTCTTTTAAAGTCTCTGTGCAGTCTCTTATGGGTAGGTTTATGACGTGCCAAAGTCTCAACAATGATCCGCCTTAGGATTGTTTACACTCTCGATAGTCAGTGTGTAAAAATATGATCCACTTAAATAAATACATATTACAGCTGCTTGCAGTGTATTCATGAACAGTGCTCAGCATTTATTCATGACTTGCAGGGCTCTGTTTTAAGCTGTAACCTTTCATAAAGTGCAGAAGGAGCTGCTGCCATGGCCCTCCCCACTCTCTACATCTCAGGTGGGAGATATTCACCTACAGTCCAATCTACTAACAATAGCTATATGATTAGCTGTTTATTAACATTTATTATTTATTTCGTATATATTAACCATAATTACATTTAATTGACACTTTTTTAATTTATTTTTTTGGGTCAAAATTAAGTAACATACAACCCAGAACCAATCTCAGGGTAAATGTGACTTATTTTGAATTAATAAGGGGACAGTGACAATTGCTGATGTCACCACAAGATGGCAGCAGTGCCATCTATTTCCAAGACTAAGTAGCATGTCAGACATATTAATAAAGATTCTAGAGAAATCACCGCTCCTTGCCTACTCCGGCTTTTTTCGCTATTCATTATTTAAGTCTTCATTTCATTTATTTTTTTTTTTTTTATTAGCAAACACAATTAGAGCTGCGGGTTATTTTGTAATGTAACTGCAGTGTTTTATTTATTTATAGCACTCGCAGGACTCATTGGTGACTTCTTCTTGTGCTTGAATCCACTGTAGAAAAAATAAAAGTATAAGCGTTTGAATCTTGCATTCAGATCTATAGGGATGGAACAATGTGGTTTCTTAATTTTTTATGCTTTAATTCTGCAATGTATCAAGAATATGCTGCTTTACATTCAATGGGCACAAGATGAATCTGTTGTGTCAGAACCTCATCACTGGGCTCCATGTGGTCCATTGTATAATATATTCAACAAATAAATATAAATATATAATATAGCATTTAACACTATGTTTCTATCCACAATCTGCTTTAGCATGCAAGCTTGTGGACAGGGCCCTCATCTTTACCCATTCTGTCTGTATTCCTCATTGTACGGCACTGTGTGGTGCCTTATAAATAAGTGTTAATAATGAACATAATAATAATTGTCATCTGTCACTGCTGTGTCATGTGATTGATGGCTTTTTTTTGGTTCAGGGTTGGGCAATGTATCCAAGCATTGTCAAAATGGTACCAGTAGACAGACATACATGTGAACTTGTATAACTTAGCCACACGTGTCAAAGCATAATTTTAGTTCTAAAGTCATTGCAACAGATATAATAAAAACATAATAGAATGACAAAAGTAGGCATTGAAAATGAGGCAGTGCCCTGGTGTAGACTAATGGGCAGAGCATGGCAAACCGGGGCACAGATGTGGGAGGGATCGTAACCTGAATCAGTGAAAGATATGGGCACTTGTATGGGGTGTAGTGTGACTGGCTCGCGTCCCATATCAGTAGGTGAGGCCTGTGTATGGATGGGCAGGGTAATGGCCGGGGGCTGGGCTCAAACAGACATGAAGCAGGGAGTTTACAGGGAAGTTGGAGTGATTGACATGGGCCACTCTCTCCTCAGGGCCCTGGTACAGCGATGCCCATTGCTTTCCCTGTAGTTACACCAATGAAGAAGGTGTTGCCAGCAACCATGTGACATGTCCCATGGTGATCAATCCACTAGGAGCTGGGGACAAAAGTATCCATAAATAGAATTTTTTTGGAAATCCGGTTTTATTTATTTCTGTCCATTTTGAGACCAAGATTTTCATGGAAGTCTATATGGATTGCGTTATGGTGAGGCAACACGGATGTGTAAGCAGAGTGCAAAAATGTAATCCAAAACATAAAAAAAATGTAATCCAAAAATTAAAAAATTTAATGAAAAAAAATATATATTTATAAATAGGACGGCGTGATGGAATTCTACAGTCTGGAATCCCTACAGAATACGGCTTAGCGTAAGTAGTGACCACAGATCTGCTGCGGGTGAAATAATATGTCACATGTTTCATACACCATCACCTGGTAATTGCACCTCTTAGGGATTTCTACCCATTTCATTTTGGCAACAGGCAGAGAAAAACAATTTTAGAGACACTTTAAAAGACGTGTACTGATCCTCCTGAATGCAGATGCTTCTGTTTATTATCTGGGGAATTACCTGCATGAATACGTACAAATTGAAATGAATTAGCTATGCGGTTTTATCTTAAAGAGCTGTAGTGTTGCTGGACTAATTCATCTTTCTGAAGTCTAAACCACTTATTAATATCTAATACTGTCAGCTTCAGAATCCTGCCACAAAGACCTTTGCAGAGAAAGCCCCCTCCCCCACCTCCTTCCAAATTTATATTCAAAATGGCCGACTCATCACTCAAAATGTCAACGCTACCAGTGTTTAACCTGTTCTTCCAATGCGGAAATGCTAATTAAATTTGTATGTACATTGAACATGAATATGATGTATAACCTTCACTGCATCTTGGTGTACAGCGGATGATTGGTTAATGCTACACAGGAGGATGTACCAGGCATCAACTAACCGACTGCTGGACCTGGAACCTGTTGCCCATTCAACAATATGGGATTTACTAAGCTTCTATTGATAGTAGCAGTTGCTTAAATAGGGACCACGGACAAAACCCAGACTTTAGACCCGACTTATGCATGCAGTTTGCTATCGCTATACTCATTCTCAATAGCCAAACCCGGTCCTCGTGATCTACCATCGGTCCATGTTTTCCTGGTCTCCTTGTTGGTTCACAGGTGTGTTCATATCTAACTAACATATTCTTAAAGATCCACAGTTGGTAGTAACTATGTCATCTGTGATTCTGTGGGAAGACCTAGAAAACATGGAGAGTTTGTAGATCACAAGGACCGAGTTTGTCATTCCTGCGCTAGGCTGATGTTACAAAGCGGATCTCCATGAGCACGGAACGCATTGTCTTCTGCATGGAGATCTGTTTGCTTTTCTGATATATTGGCATGGTGAAATCCTGCACAGGTGGCATGCAAATAAACCTCCACGGATGGAATTAGGGGCCCTTGCAGGGGGTCAGATATCCATGCATATGGAGTATGCACAGATGGCCATAACTCATAACCTAATTCCAGTGGTTGTGCTGCTGTCTCACCAGCCTTCCAGTTTGTCCCCGTAATAGGAGTAAACTTGAGGTAATGAGGGTTTTTTTTGTTTTTGTTTTTTTTTATTTCGTCGCAGTTGGTGTGCCAAACGGGGCAGGTTTGAACAGGACTAGGTGGAGTACGCCGAGCTTTGGCCCTGTACCAAGGGTAGAGTTTGGGCTTCTTTTTCTGCCTCCCAAATGTTGGGAGATGTAGAGGTCTGGATTCAGTCCAATGTTCCGTGGAGAGGAAGAAACACATATATCACGGAAATGTAGCAGAAACCATCAATCTAATGTTGTAACATAGCAGGAAAATACAGTGGACATATGTCTCATCCATAACATTCCACCAACCAAGTCTTCACAGACTGTATGAAGATGGGATTGCATAATTTTTAGGAACATTTTTATTCTGAGGACAGATATGATTATATGAAATGGTCACATAATTATGCCACAATGTATTATACCTATTGCACGTTATTATTATGTCACCCAATAATCCTTCCATTTGTCTTATATATATCTCCTGGTAACTCTGCAGGACCTTGAGATCCTCGGACAATATGATAAGGGATATGTATGACATCTTTTGGAGTCCTTGTGATGTCATTGGTGGGATAAGTAGATCCAGATAAACATCATGCAACGATATGGCAAACTATCATGTAGCTGCAATCATGTAGCTGTATCCAATACAGTCTCCACTTTCCTTTTTAGAAGTTTTATATCTCCCACTAGAAACCATTTCCCCTTGTTCTAAGTACAAATTGACAAAAAACCATTATCTATAAAGACATTAAGACTCAAGGTTGTGTGATTTGATTGCAGAAGAGAGTAGAGGGGTCATAGGCTTGGGTTCAGGCTCTAAAAAAATTGGAGAGTGAAAGTGAAGATCACTATCTGTAGGTAAAGTCTATGTTTCTAGCAATACAGAACAGAAGCCTCTTCGAATTTAGAAATCCTACCCGCCAATTTTGGAATTTTATTTTATATTTATTTTTGGAGATGAGTAAAAAAAACCCAATTGCAGCAACAGTCTGGCATATGGCGTTAGTTACGAAGACCAAATCCAAGGTTTGAAAATAAGAGGAAATCTGATGGAAAGTTACACCTGGGTAATACCATGATGAATTCCAGGGGGGTAAATGTCATCTATTGTAAACAGTATTGAGAGAGGTCAAACATTCCGGGTTCACTCTCTTCTTTGTCAGTCAGTATCATTACCAGGTGGCTGTTCAGCAATGATGCCAGCTGTCACGAAAGCTTGGACAACAGTTAAGGCAGATACCTTAGCCCAGGCATCCATGATCCATTCACATATGGTGGGGTAACTCGCCCGATGCTTCCTCCAAGTGTCAGTAAAGGTATGTTCGCTGTCTGTCATCTATTGCTCCCACGCCGCTCGCAACTTCACTTTGAACACCCTGTTTACACCAATGTCCAGTGGTTGGAATTCTTTTGTTAATCCTTGCTTGATGGCAAGCTCCGAATTCATTTGCTTCACTTGGTTTTTCACATTATCTGTGAGATTGGCACTCATGGAGTCGCAGATCTACTGGGATGGTGATGTGTGGAAAAAACCACCTGGTCTCTTGACATATACCTCTTTCAGCCACTCTCTCATTTTGTCCTCGTCCATCCAGCCCTTTTGATTCTGGCTGGAAACTTTTCTTTTGGCAGCGTTTTCCTCTTAAAAAAGTCCATGGGTGGTAGCTTCTGTCCATTAGCAGGGCAACCAAGAACAACGGTGAAAGCCATGTACAGTGCTGCTCCTCTTTTTCTCCACTATGGTTCACAGGGATGTCAAAAGTGAGGGGGACCTCTTCCATGTTGGTGATGTGGTTGGGCTAGACTTTTTTGCCGGGCTGTTCTTTGTTCAATAATACATTAGACAAGTTGGTCTTCTAACTGTGGCCACCTCACGGAAACTCTTTTTTGTCTTCTTAACCTGGCACAGTTAATTTTCTTGCTTTCTCCACTTCCAGTCTCTTCACTGGTGCTATTTTCTGAGGTCATCGCAGTGTACGTAATACGCCCTGGTGTCAGAAGGAAATGGTCCGACAGTCAATCAAGCGGAACGCTTATCAAAGTCGCACAAAAACAATCTTACAGATTTTGGAACTCATGCACATAGAAGGAAAGAAAAAAATTTAGATGCGCCTAATAGTCCGAAAAATACGGTAATAACAGCGTAACCGTAACACTGGTCAGTATGTGTGTGCAATAAGCAAAAGCAAAGAATAGCATTCCATTTACTCTCACTGAAATTCATTATAAATGTACCCGTGTGTAACTTTCCACCTGTTTTCCTCTTAATTTCAAACTTTGAATCTGGTATAAAGTCCTCACCTTGGTTGTGGTCTGTTATTGTGATGCTAAATTTGCACCATCCATGTGGTTGGGCTTACATTTAGTGGCACAAGGTTTGCTCTCTTGGGTGACGCCAGGGCATATAAATCCCCATGGAGATATTTGTGTATGTTTGGCTGGGTTTGACATGACCTTTGCATTCTTTACCCCCTTATAACTATTTAATAATGAAGTGACCTTCTTTAACCATAGCTATGTTTCCTGGTCTTTAGGACTGAGGAAGGGGGGGATTAATACATTGTATAGACGGAGAAGGGATAGCATTAATCGTTAGGTGATTGAATGACATTTTCTAGGTTGCTGCCTCTGTAGATTAATACGTTGGAATAACAATATACACAATACAATTTCGAGTCAGCATTCTCTGCTGCTTCCCGAAACCTTGGCCAAAATCTCCAGATATTAATGCCAGCACAAAAGCAAAGAATCCCATCGTATTCCACACAACAAGAGGGAGAGAGAGCAGTCACCGAGAGGAAGCCATATCTAGAATTACACAGGCAGAGGGGAGAGGAAGAGAAAGCAGGCACGGGGCGGGCAGGGAAGTATTGATTGGTGTCTGTCAGGTATTGTGGAACAATGGAACGGATTCATGTCTGGGCTCTGCACCAAGGCATGGATCAATGGGGACATCGATGCTGGAGGAAAGATTTTTCTCTGAATCCATAGCAACCGTATAAGGAGAGGCAATGACAGCCAGGCCATCTCCAAACTTAGCCGTATCTATCCGATGACCCAAATTCCTGTCAACCCTGTACCCTCTCCTGACAGATTCCAAGTCTCCTGCACTCTGCGGACGCAGCCATTGTGTCTGTAATCATCTCTGGGAAATAGTTCTGCCGCCGTTATCAGAGATTCCAGGCAAGGTGCTCTGCTGGTGTCAGGAGGGTAGGGACAGGCACAGGAATGTCACCCCCCCCAGCTCCATCAATATGGCAAAATGAGGAACACATTTTCCAAGAGAATCCCAAAAGTTTCCTTAAAAATTCTTTTGATGAATCAGTTTGAACAATTTTTTTTTAACCACTGAAATCAGAAATAATATTTTATAAACACTTTATTTCCAACGTGTATCTGCAAAGACAAAATGACTGGGGCTCTAGCACTGTAAATTTGTGCTTTGTTTACTATGCATTTGTATTGATCCGTCCACGCTGGGATGTGTCGCCGTATTGTACTTATTCTGTAAAAGGAATTTTATTTTCCCGTCTAGTGATTGTGGTTCATCTCAGACATGTGACTGCAGAGGAGATATCACGTGACCCGAGCATGGCCAGACAGACCCTGACCACAAATTACCGGTTGGGTTCCAGCGCTGGAGGGGTTAACACGTCCAAGACATCTGCAGGGAACAGAATAAAGTGGCTCCTGTGGGTTTTTGTTTTAAGGACAGAAATTAAGTAAAATATTAATGGGGATGAGCAGATAGGAGTCTGTCCAGGCTGATGATGATGGGGGACTCAGGGTCTGTATTCAGATGATTAATAGGGTCAGTATTCCTCCTGTGTGGTTATAGGGCGGCACACTTATGGGATTCCTGTAAGCCACAGCGGTTTAGTTTCTCCTCTCTACACTCACTTCCAGGAATCCCACGCATTTGACCCGTCTTCTCCCAGGAGAGGTAAGTTCCACTAGTCCTTCTAAGAGTCTTACAATAACTCTCCACTTCCTATAAGTGGGAACATCTGATACCTGATCAACTGCAAATGCTTTTTTAAATGGCTGACGCACTGCCTCCGCAGCGATGATATCCCTTTCCCATACGAGGTAAGGAAAAGACCATGAATTTCTAGGTAGTTTATTTTTAGATTTTTGAGAAATGGCCCATTTACCAGCCGTAACAAAAGAAAAGGTTATATGGATTGCATTATTCTTTGCCGGTGGCAGTGTTGCTGTTTCTAACTATGAAGCAAAGTTTGTGCACTAATGAACAGGAATAAGTGTAGAATTATCCCAATGGGGGAGTTGCAGAGTTTCATCAGAGTGAGGACAAAACAGGTGCAAGTTTAGACCCGGCCAAACCATGTTCCAGTTTATCCAGACATGGCTAGAAATGTATAGTTTAATTTATTTATATATATATATATATATATATATATATATATATATATATATATATATATATATATATTTAATTATAGCTTCATCAAGAAACTATGCAATTTCAAGCTCTATTAGTGGTTCCCAAACTTTCACATTCGAGGCATCCTTATGGTCTCCATAATTTTTCAAGGGTCCCCTTGAATTTCCCATCTATAAAATTTTAGTGTAATAATTCGGTAAAGACAGGAATACTTCAGGCTGACATCAAATCTTGTGTTTCTCCTATACAAGGGGTAAAATTGCGCTTCTAAGTAACACTAGGAACATAGCTCCACATCGGATAAAACATTCCGCGGCACCGCAGAGCCTAGACACACAGTTTGGGAACCACTGCTTTATGTGCCAGTATATTTTCCTTCATGTTGTACTTGATCCTTTAAGCTGCACTGGATTCTCTGTCACCCCTCTGAAGGAGGCTGCCGTTAATTAGGGGTATGTCTGTAACACAAAAAAAGATGACCACTTGGCATATTTGGTTTGCAAAAAAAAAAAAAAAAAATACCCCTAGGATAATATGGGTCAAGGTGCAGGGAAAGTGGTCTGTCAGTGAAAAATTGCTGTGGGATAACAAAGGTAAAAAAATTCCTGGGTTCATGTATCTAATGTTTCCAATTTTTTTATTAATGTTTCACATCCTACAAAATGCAGAAGAGCATGCATTGGCAATGTAATGGCAGTCAGATTATATTGCCTATGATGGCAGGTGGGAGGGGAACCAAGCTGTCAGCTGCTGTCAACATATTTATAAACAGCTCTTAGCATTCATAGGCTGACATGTCATGTCAAGGTGCCACTATTTTCTCTCATCACACATCCATACTCATACTCATGCTCCCACTCACGAGAAACTGAGCCCATGGCAGAAGATAGCAGCGATATCTCCAGCACTGGCAGAAAAGAGAGAAACCGCTGTACAACAAAAGTCAACAGGTGTCTTCTGTGTATCTTCTGTGCTCATATAACATAAGCCTGAACGACTTGCTGCTTATTACGATGAACAGGCTCAGACTCTCTCGCTGGTTAGTGAGATTTCTTGGCGTATGAGACTTGCTGAGTATATTAATATGTAATCCATATTTGATAAAAACAAGTAAGGGCTAATAATTTCCCAGCGCTTGCGCTACGTTTCATTCCTCACCGGACAATTGGTGAACGATATTTAGCTTTGCTGCCAATTTCGTGATTTCTCCCTTTGCAGTAGGTGGAAGAATGATCGCATTATCCATTGGATGTTAGTTTGTTTACTATAAGGCACCATTTCAAACGCTACCACATAACGCAGAAACAATAGGGTTATACAGGAATGCAGTTATCTGCAATGGTTAACCCTGTAGCTAAAATGAATGTCATTTGCAAAGAATGTGGTATTTATCAGTCGTGTGGGAGGCGAAGGGTTAAGTATATAGACAGAGAAATTCCTGTGCTATTGATTCTTCGGCTCCAGTCTCCAGCCTTTCCCTGTAGTTTCAATCAATGAAGGTAACTGGTAAAAATCACTGGGGGTACCACCACCTAGAGTCATAAAGAACCGCGGCTCACACCTCTCCACCCCAGGTCCTGCCAGCTTAACGTGACCCTCACAGATCATAGAAGCATTATCAGGGTTTCAGATTTTCCCAGAATGCTCCACAGCTTGTGATGAGCCTAACCCTGACATTATGGATATGTATAGAGTTAAGTCCAGAAATGGAAGTCAAACCACAGGCCTGAATCTCATTGATTTTCTTGAAAATGATGCGAAACCCCCAAAGACCAATGTAACATAAGGCCTGAAATTATAGACATAGTCCAGGATTTGTGTATGTCTGATACAGAGAGAGGGAGGGAGGGTGTGAGGCAGCCATGAGATTATATACCTTGCAGTTATATTTATTTATATTTATGAGGTGATAAACATAGAACGGACGGAGCCATCTTTTGTTACTGGAGAAGTGCTGGTGCCTATCATGGGGGATGGTATCTCATGAATTCCACCTTTCCTTAATTTACACAGAGGATTTTATAATTCCATTCACTGCACGTTATATAATACAGCACACATTTAGAGAATAAGACAATGACAATAGGAATCTGAGAGAGATGAAGTTGTTGCCCATAGCAACCAGTGAGATTCTAGCACTCACTTCATACCCTCCAACTGTATGGATTTAGCTGAAAGTGGTTGAGTCTCCAGAGTAAATATCAATTATCAACCATAGAGAAATATTCAGTAATTAATTAATTACTAGTATGTCTACAATACTTGAGACTTTGGCATTGGTTCCCCCATAGCGTTTTCCCTACTGCTCCATAGGCTCCCATAGCTTTTCCCTACTGCTCCATGGGCTCCCATAGCGTTTCCTCTACTTCTCCATAGAAGGTTCCTCAGGCTGGTTAGATGAACCTATATCTATAACACCCCCAATGTACGGTGGATGGCACATTGCATAGCAGACATTCTCCAGTGAAGTTTTGTGTGATGAGTTTAGGATAACTTCATCTTGCAAGAAGCCTCTAAGTGCACACATCAGACCCTTACTGAATGACTTTACTGGGAACCCCAATGGGTCCAGACCCTCCAACATGACCCATTCCACCAGGCAAAAAATACTCTGTTCCTGAGCTTCCAGCAATCAGTTACTATAGCAATCACCTGTGTATAAGACAATTACTATGGTAACCACCTGATTTAAAGAGAGAATCATTTCTAAAATCATAGTTGGAAACCCAGAAGCGGAGTCTTGTGTACCTGGTTGAATAGGTTATGTTGGAGGGTCTGATTTATAGGACAACAGACCCTTTTCATTACCATTCATTTACCAATGACCTCTTATACATTGCACACCTCTATATTGCCATGGGCACCAGTGACTGGGCTGAAAGCAATGTATCTCTCAAATAGGGGTTACAATACAGGTGACTCTGATCATTCCAAGACCAAAAAACCATTAAACAATCGTGGTCTGACATACCGTAACTAATTGCACTCATTTAATTTAAAAGTTATAAATCTCTATTCACTTCTATTATTTTTTATGTTTCCATTCTGCCGATTCTAATTGTCAATACAACCACTTTTACATTTCATCTTTAAGCACTGATACACACCATTACTGATCAATCACATAGGAAGCCCCTGAATATTAATTATTACCTATAGACGATTGATAGTGTGCTTGTCTCAGAACATCCGGGGGCTGGCTGATAAATCGCCTGTCCCCTGTCACAAAATCAAAGGGCTACTTCCTTATTAATGGTAGAGGAACCACAGTGTCAGCAGAAGGCTGGACTCACATACAGTAAGTGAGATAAAGAGAAATACAGATATAGTATAGGTATAAAATCTGTTATCCTTAGTCTGCCTATTATAGTGTAACCTATGCTATAATAAACATGGCGTCGCAGTGTATTCTACTGATGACTACATGACACTCTAACCATATATATATATATATATATATATATATATATATATATGTAAAACAACTACCATTCTAGTAACTCTAATGTAGAGCAGAACACTCTTAATGGTGCAGAGGACATTCTAGTGGTCTCTATATTATACATAAGACATTTTAGTAATCTCTAGAATGTGTTACCATCTATTCTCCATTTTCTAAAATCTTAATTAATAATATTTTTTTATACATTAATTATTGTAAATCAACATCATTTGTTTGTATGGCTATAGTAAAGAACTTTTCAAAGTTGAGACGTCATAGAAAAAACCCGCAATACAAAAATACAATGATAGGACTATTCTTGTGACCCCCCCTAAATAACAGAAAGGGGTGTATTTCATGGAGCTTCTAAAGAAGAAATGTGGAGATGTTACCCATAGTAACCAGTCATATTATGTAGATGCTATTGGCACACACATTATTCTATATGACATATTTTACAGCGGACAGACCTTAATGACCAAATTCACTGCAAATAGCGTCAATAAACTGTCTCTGTCCATTCCCGTACAGTCATGGGCAGGCATAGTTCAGCCTCACACCATATATGTACTTTATAGTCTTTTTTACGCCCTTTATATTATACGTATGTATATCAAGACATTGCATCAATGGCATTTTTTTTTATTAATCTTTCGTACAAGGCCGGTAAATACCATGTAGATATGTGTAAATATAAAATCGCTCATGAACAGCAAGTGGCAATGTCACTGTATGTTGATATGCATAAAGGGGTTAAGGCCCTGGACGAGGTCTCTCATAGTTTCCATGGCAACATCTGATGTATCGGCCTATTGATCAGCAAATAGATATATTGAGGCCTGAGATCTTGGCCAGCCCCAGTTATGCTGCATGCTGCACATTTTTCTTCTAACCGTAGGCCGAAATCAATAGCAGACATCGCTTCCCACCACAGCCCCTCAGCCTCTCTCCTCCTCCGTCTTCATCTTGCCATGTAAAACAAAGCGCCATTGCATACAGTGACTCACACAATATTTATATTGAATGCTGTACATTATCTTAAATGGAATTGCGTCATGTTCCACCTTTCCATCTTATACAAATATACCCCAACTGCAGACAGTAAACAGACAATTTCAGGAAAATAAAATATTCTCCATTTATCCTCTAATCTGTCAACAGCATGTTAGAATGTGAAGGGTAAATCATTTTCTAACATTGCTTCCGTCGTCATTATTTTACCAAAAGCGATACACAGAATATTTTTTTTTGTTATTTATTTGCAATATTTGTAATACATACTTTCCAGACAGGGAAGTTATGCAGGAAAATATGAAAAATATATTATTGTATTGAGTTTGTTTCAATGAATTCAGTCACAAATCCTCTGCTAATTAAAATTTTTAATTTAAAGAGGTTACATACATCTTTACATTTTTTTATTAATAAATCTCCCTCACAATTTATCAGGAGAGAAGTAATTGTTTTACACAATCTTAAATCTCAGCGAATAATTGTATTTTTATGTACGGTAATAATTTATCTGCTTCAAAATAATTTAAACAATTTAAATAATTTAAATTTTAAATCCAAATTTCTTTTTTATTTGTTTTCTTTTTCCAATAGTTCTTTTTACCCCCTAGAACTAACTTTTATATCCTGACCAGAAATGTAATCAGGCGCCAATTATTAGACTTCTGTTTCCCCAAGTGTCCCTGCCATGTGTAGAGGGGGGGACAGGCGGCACGCTTTTACCCAAAAAGGTCACACTTAGAGGTCATTGTATATTTGTAAAACAAAAAAAGGACATTTGTGAAAAAAAGCAGCTGCAAGGTACTTAAGTGAGTCAAACACCATGGCGGCCGTTCTAATGCACCGCACGCGCCTCTCCGGCCATCAGAATAACACGGCTCCATTCTGGTGCAATGACCTATTGACCTGTTGTGGCATTCCTTTTTGCTATGGTTGCCAAGCAGCCTATACAATATGATTTTTTTTTTTTTTTTTAAAGTCAAATCTGACATAGGTATCCACTATACACTGAGCTGGTGCTCTTCTTATGGTAAAAGTTCTTTATTTACTATTTACAGATCATGAGCTGATCCAGATTTAGGAACAATATCATAAAATAACATAAAAATAACATAAAAATGACATAAAATAACATATCTATTCCACCTGGTGATACCATGTTATAATGTAATGTTGAAAAGGAAAACTTTAAACTTAACATTATTTAGAATTTTACTGAACAGTCTAATATTGTTTAAATTGCAATTTAAAGTTGGAAACTATTATATGTTTATTCTAATTCTGCACTTTAAAGTGCCTCAATACACATTTTTATTTTAATGCAGTTTAAAACCTGCTCCATTTTTCCTATTGCCCCTTACTCTGAATCACCACTCATATGTTCATGTAGTTTATTCTATTTGTGTGGTAATTCAAAAAACTTTTATATTAATTATTATATACGTATTATTAGAACAAAATAGTATATGGAAAGTTTAATAAAAGTTAATAAAAATTTTGTTTTGACGGAAATACAACAACTCATTCAAGCGTAAAGGTACAAAAATATTGTTTACTAAAAGGTTCTATAAAATAAACTGAAAACTCAAAAAATTTTATATAATATTTCATGCTTTACTATTTTGTATTACTATTTTGATATGTGTGAAAAGTAAATGTAATTTTTGTAAAGATTGTCAGATAAATGATCCGGAAATTGGAAATAAATCTACAATATGTTGT
The DNA here is from genome assembly GCA_016617825.1 of Platyplectrum ornatum. Classification (NCBI taxonomy): domain Eukaryota; kingdom Metazoa; phylum Chordata; class Amphibia; order Anura; family Limnodynastidae; genus Platyplectrum; species Platyplectrum ornatum. Next base: position 13,195 of record JABWIB010001956.1, on the reverse strand, counting down.
ACAGTAGTTCCAATATTTTAATAGTGTAATATTTTTATTATGTACTGTGAAGTTTTTTCCTATTTTAATTGGTTTACAGTATATCTACCAAATTATAATACTAAATTATAATGTAACCACATGTCAAATGTGCCCCTGTCCTTGTCCTAATCGGATAATTACATTACAAAACATGAATAATTAAAAATAACACATCATTATGTGCAACGTAAGTAAAATGAAATTGGAATAAGTGTTGCAAAAGCATTAACCAAGTATAAGAGTTACGAGGTAATATATAGGACTACATTAAACATAAATAGTGGCAATAAATATTGACCGATAATAATATTGACACAGTTAAGTCGAATTCATCTATTAAAATAAATACAGGCCTGTATTTCTAAGCTTGGAATATACATACTAAATAATATAAATACGTGTAAACTACTTTAAATGTAAAAATTACCTAAAAAGCAGCAACACATAGTTATTTTTTAAATGACCAATATATACACAGAAAAATATAATTAACAAACAAACCCAGCAGAATTCACAACGACCCTCTAATTTCTATTAAACACAAAATTATAAATTGACATAAAATTGCAATACATTTTGAACTTTACTAGCTTTACGCTTTTAATCAATTTTTTTCTGTTTTGATTGTTTGGATACATTATGTTGCAATGTCACTACGCTATATTATTTTCTCTCAGTGAAATTGAAAACTAGGATTACATATGAGAGGGTAAGATTAATAAACAAAATGAAACTTTAATTTTTTAAATCCAAAGAATTGTGTACAATTATCTAGTTACAAAACATAGACTATAAAGAGGCATACAGTAAAATGTAATTATTGCTAGTCTTCCAGATGGAATTATAATGCATAGGAAACTTATACAGTACTATTTTATCCTAACTTAAAACCTAAAAATTTAACTGAAAGGTGTAAAATGAAAATACAGATTTATATATTTGATAATTAAATAGAAAAACAACAACTTAATTTTGTCTTCTGTGGATTTTTTGTGCTGGTGAAAATGTTTGTGTGTTTGACCTATGTTTGGGGGTGGTCATACATATGCCTGTATTTATTTTGATTGCAGAGATATTACTGTCCTACTGTAAGGTGTACACATAGGGCAGATGGAGCTTTTCATAAGCCCCTGAGGGCACCAAGATGTCCACTCACTGACACCTGACAATGATAGGTAGCAGAAGCAGTGGGCAGTTTGGACCTTGCCTGTATGTAGAGGTCACACTATGTGTCATGGTGAATCTGCCTCCATTCAAACAAGCTGCCTTCCTCTCTGTCATTATCCGAGTGGCAGAAGGGACTGTTGACCCTTAACCTCTGTGGCTTTGCATAGGTCATCTGTCACATCCCAATCAATGGCCCACAGGACGACCTATTTAACCCTGCCTTGTCCGCTGCTCCTCCAGTAGCAAGCCTTGACTTATCTCTCTGGTGCATTTACACTTAATTGTGTAATTCCAAACACACAGATGTTGATTGATGTGCCTTACTCACTTTCTCTTTTCAAACATCAATGTTATTTATCCTATGTATTTGCCAAACTCCCATAAATATTGTCCTTGCTTAAAGACAAAGGTAATTTAAACAAAATAANGTGAATTGGTGCCACCAAAATTTCCCCGTTGTTTTTGTTCATTTATTATGTTAGTCTTAAAAATTATTAAATTTAACATTCATATTTCAAGTTTATGTGTTTTTTTTTTCAGTTGTAATGAGATTTGTCTGATATTATCACATCTTTTATTGCAGTGTGTTTGTGTAACCCCATGTTGTGCTTTTATTCAATGTAATATATATAATATAAATATAAATGTTAATAAACTAAACAATATGATGCTTGGAACTCTACTGTATTTTCAGGTATACTTGGAAGGCATTCTAGAATAAAATGTAGAAAAACTCAACAAGAGTTAACAAGACTTTAATTTAATTTCTAACTTTTATTTAAATGAAAAGTGCCTGACTGACTGACATCACCATCTTCATGGTTGTTTGGGAAAAGTTGTCATTAATGGCCACGAGATAGCATTTTGTCTTGCCGACAGAGTTATCATATTGACCAATAAACTGTGCAGCTTAAGCATATAAAAAGGATTTACAGGGGCTAATTTATAGTTTAGAAGAGCATTCAAGTGACTATATCTGTATGACAAATATTCTGTGTTTTTAAGGTGTTTAAGGTGTTAGTATATTGATTTTGTGTTTGTGTATATATATATATATATATATATATACATATATATACACACAATTAATACAGGCGTGCAACCAGAGATATTAATTAGAGTTC
>JABWIB010001955.1:42123-53228 GCA_016617825.1 Platyplectrum ornatum | reverse complement strand
AGTGGTGGTATGGACATTTAGAAGTGGTGGTATGGACATTTAGAAGTGTTGATATGGACATTTAGAAGTGATGGTATGGACATTTAGAAGTGGTGGTATGGATATTTAGAAGTGGTGGTATGGACATATAGAAGTGGTGGTATGGACATTTAGAAGTGATGGTATGGACATTTAGAAGTGGCGGTATGGACATTTAGAAGTGGTGATATGGACATTTAGAAGTGGCGGTATGGACATTTCAAAGTGGCGGTATGGACATTTCGAAGTGGTTGTATGGACATTTCGAAGTGGTTGTATGGACATTGCGAAGTGGCGGTAAGGACATTGCGAAGTGGTATTTAGTGGTGGGAAAAGAGGCGGTATAGCCTACCCCCATATACACCCCCACTTCAAACCTTGCTATACATACCGGGATAATACTGTACATTGCTCTTGCATATTAAACACATTTACAGACTAGCTTCATTATTCTTAGTATTAGTATTCTTAGTAGTTAGAAGATATCATCTCTCAGCTGAAATATTTTTTTGCCTCCCCTGTAGTTTATCATGGTTTTGTCCAGGTGTAACTTTACACGTGTATTGTTATATTGTATTAAATATACACCAGTGGTAGATTTCCATTCGGAATAAGCCTAAAAGACCCACTTGCTGCGGGGTCTAGTAACAAGGCAATAGTAGACCATACATGGTCTTGTCTTTCCGAGCGAAGGATTGCAATAATGGTCTCCTGGATTTTTGACAAATGAACCCTGGGAGCAAAGTTGCAAAAGGGACAGTTGAATGATTAATTACTGTTCATTTACTTACAATGAACATTCTTCAATCATATTGCAGCAGGGTCCGGGACAGCCAAAATTGGTAAGACCCCCCCTCCCTGTGAAATCCGTCTGGGCCCGGGACCTCACTTAGAACTCATTGGCGTCTAAGTGAGTTCTGGCATGCAGCAACAACAAAGGCAATATAGATAGCAAGCTACCACACAGAAGCTTTCTATCAATCAATAGTCAGGGTGCCGGCCTTCCTCTCTTTCCGGGCCGGGACAGTAGGCCCGGCTGTCCCCCCATGATGGCGCCCTGGATGGTGGCGTGCAGGAAACCACCTCTGCAAATGACCAGGCTGCGTTGTTGTTGTGCAACATCAGTTAAAATTATAAAAACTCAGTTTTAATCCTCCAGCAATTTCATGTTCTGTTTCACTAAATTTAGTTTGCCTTTGGAATGCAATGAAATCAACATGCAATATAGTGTATTTAGCTATAGAAGAATCTGGAACATTAAACGGCTTTGTCTAAGGTCTAGCGGGATATCGACCTCCCAGATATCTTTAATCTGCTCCATAATAATCTGCATTTTTCACCATTACTCCATTAAGCCTGTAGACAAAACCTCACCAGACATGAAAACATTGATAGAAAACAACTGGAGGACATAATAGAAGCTGTACTAATGAACAGCAGGACAATTACATACCAATTAGTTAACAGGAAATGTCATTAGTAAAACTACAATGCAGGTCTCAGGTCGGCATCACGAGCAAACGATGTTGACGAGGTTTAATAGGGCGCCTAAAATGAAGCAAACATGATGTATCATTCCAAAGTAACTTTATTATAATACACCATGTAAATGAAACGCTTCCAAATAAAGTAGAACGATCTCTGTGATTTTACATTACATTACTAGAGAATCAACCTGCTCACTGAGCCAGTTGGGGTATCGCACAACATTATTACTGTACGCCTTCTCCATGGGAGTTTTGGATTGTAGGCTGGTAATGACCTTCCCTGGAGGAGGAATATGACTGTGTTATGTTATGATATCTATGTAGCCTATAGGTACATGGCTGATGAATGTAATTTGTCTTCCCTAAAGGCCACGGCTCTGATCGCAGTATTTTATAATGCACCAGCAGAACAAAGATTTCATCACTGTACTGATTAAAGGCAAACAAAAAGGACATTGCCGATGCCTCTCCATTCATAGTTACTGGAAAAAGTCTATGGGGGCAGATCAGGCACCATCGAGGGAGGGGGGNCAGCTGGGCCTTCTATCCCNGCCTGGAGTGAGCGGGGGCCCGGNCAGAGTGGGGGTCCGGCGGCTTGACAATGGTGTGCAGCAGCAGCAGAGGCTTCTAGAGCTTTCCATCTGTGTTCCCTATGTTGTTGCGCAATAATGGCNTCTAAGTGAGCTGCAGGCCCGGGCCTGGGCGAACATTGTGACACCACAACACCACAACATCGAGGGGCCAGGGACTTACGGATTTCGTCAGTCCCGGAATGACGGCGGTCCTGGGGCTGGTAGAGAGTTGTGCATCAGACTGTTGTTCAGGGAGCACTGAGCATGCTCAGGACTGGTGCGATAGCAAAAAGATGGACGCACTGCTGCCATACACCTGTGTACCCATCCAACTGCTCTGCGCTTGTGGAACTAGGAGTTCACAATATTTTAACGAGAAAAGGAGTGTTTTTTTCATTTTAATAGCTGCAGTAGAGATGTGAACATGTGCCATGCACTATAACCATCTAAGGGGATGATGTAGGTCATTTAATTGTCCCAGTTCCATTATTGCAAATGTTGGTAGGGTTGCCGCCATTATATTGTCTTTCTCCATAGACCTCAACGCTGGGAAAGACAATTTCTAAATACTGTCATCATAAAGCAAGGATCTGAATCATCATCAGGGAGAATGCCAACACGCTTGTACCAGCTGACAGGGCCACCAGAGTCGTACTGGCCCACCAGAGAACAGGAGAAACATCTGGTGGGCCCCAAGACCTAGCATTATTTCTTTACAACTGAGGGCGAGCCCCAAGAATGATTTCCTCTGGTGGGCCCAAGGTACCCGAGTCCAACACTGAGTACCATCAGTACAAGCTGGGCCTGGGACTGACCCGGGCCCCCATGTGATGTCATGACGTCACCATTATTAACGCCTAAGTGAGTTCAGGCCTAATCTCAGCATGTCCTGCAAATGACTAATGATAACAATGAATGAATGTTTGGGTGATTGCTGGCACTGTGATGGTTGTAGCACTACCAGTACCAGAATGGCCTGTTAAATAAAGGATTTATAGTGGCTGTCAAACGATGCCGTAACTCATAATCCAACACCCTCTGGACGGCCACAGATCTCAGAGGTCACAAGAGCATAATGTAAACACTTTCAAAGCTGGAAAATCTGGTCAATTATACCTCAAACCGAGGATCTCAATCATCGTCACAGGACAGGAGACAAGTTCCTTCCTGAAACACGGAGTCTTCAGGAGATTGATCACCGCCTCCAGGGAGGAAGCTAATACATTGCTGGAGATACTGTACGAGGACGGAGAGCGAGAAAGCCTGGGGCACCAAACTATATTGAAAATCAAATCAAAGTGTCCATCACTGAAAAGTAAATAAAATGGAAGGAGCTGGGACAATAAATGTGCTTCTAGTAATGCGTGCCTTGTATACAGTCCTGCATTATACTCTTTCAGTGTAGAATGTGTACTATAATCTAATGAGTCAGATCTTAGGTCATACATAGGTCTGTCCTAGTGATAATGTGACATTTGCAGTCGTAACTGGGCATCTGGAAACATAAATAAGTTAAGACCCTGAGCATTAACCCCTTTTTCCATGAATCCATCTGGAAATAAGAGGCACACTGGTGGAAAGTTACACCTGGGCAAAACCATGTTTTTCAGGGGGGGAGACAAATGAGTTTTTAATGAGGAAACTTTGCTTGGCCTATTATTCAGACTAAAACTAGAAAACTCTAAAGCTGGTCATACACTATAAGATAAATTGTTCCAATCTAAAGATTTTTCAAGAGTGGGANTGCAATTCAACATGGTTTTGCCCACTCTTGAAAAATCTTTCATATGAACAATTTATCTTATAGTGTATGGCCAGCTTTTGAGACATTTTTTATAGCAGCCAATAAGATTCTAGCTGCCATTCATCAATATGTAATAGGAAAGTGATAGCTAGAATCTCATTGGTTGTTAAAGGCCATAATTTTTACATGGATCCAGACTTTAAATGCTGATTCCTGTTGGATTTAGGCTTCCACAGAATACATTTCCATCTTTTACATAATAATTCCTCATCCGACTGGACAGGGAATACATATTAAATAGATTAACAAATATTTCACAGAAATGGACCTTGACCCTCGTGGGACACACTTTTTCTATTTAATGTTCCATTAGTGTTCATATCTTTGTGGGTTTAGAGCTACACTTGAGATCTGTGGCATTCCCTTCCTGGAAAATGGGGGTCAATAGAGGATAGTAGACCAGGGGTCCCCCGCTGAGAGCCCATTGGGCTCTGTACTTCCTCCTCCAAGAGGGTCCAAGCCTCTTGCCTCCAGAGGCCTTCATGGTCCTCCTCTGGGCTACCAGACATTATGGAGTCCTCCTCAGTCCACTTTTCAAAGGCACTAGGTATTCCTGAGGGATTTTGTTCTACTCCTGGCTCATCCTCCGGACACCTCTGGATCTCCTCAATGTGTCATGCGACCCGCACTACCATCAGCTGGGCAGTTTGATGTTAGAACTCCATCCCCTTTCTCCTTCCTTCCCACCAAATCTCTTTCACTCCTTCCTGACTCTTGTCTCCTGGCCCACCACTCATCAGGGCATATACTACCATACACAAACTCCTGCAGTCCCTGGCCCCCTCCCACACAATTTTTTCCCATTAACCCTTGGGCAATGGAGACAGTGGAGATACGGTAGGTCNGGTAGTCTGGCGCCCTAGACTACAGCCTTATCAGCCACTTGGTTCATCAGGCCCTGTTTTTAATTCTACCTTGTTGACTTTGTGTGTAATTATATTAAACACACAATGAAAAGTGCTCAATGTGTAAGTATTGCTAATAAAAAGCCTTCTTTGTGTCTNAAGTATTTCTGCTTCCAGTGAATGCAGTGTGCAGGTTATTCTTCATCCGAACGCATAAACCACATAGAGCTACAATAGAGCCTAGCACACTCGCCTCCCTAAGCCATTGTTTAGCTGTTTCTCGCCTTTATTCAGTGTAATTGGAATAAGATTGCTGAAGATATTCCAGATTCCTTTGAGACAATGGTGGTTTTATCTGTGCATGATCCTAGAAGCAGGAATATATAGTAATTAAAGGAGAACTCAGCTGAAAACACACACTGCGCTCTCTAATTATAAAATCCAGTTACGGTATATTCTAAAAGCATAACGTGACAGCTATAATGTTGTGAGGATNCAGTTTCTTCAGATCACAGTTCAGATATGGAAACCAAAGAGGCAGGATTTCTTACTACAATGTACACAATAGCATACCACTCAACATGTAGGGGTCCAAGAACATGACACATATATCTTGGCTGTACTCCTCCCAAGCCCCATCGCAACTCCACCCAAGCCCTATCGCAACTCCAAGACTGTCTAGGCCATTTATTTCATAACCCGGCATGGAAATAGTTAACCAGTCTCTCCTATATGGACCAGATTCTGTGGGGGGCAGCAATGGGCTTGGATGGTTTGTTGCGTGGGGCGTTGCTAGGTCTCTCATGGTGCCCAGAGTCCTAGCACCGGCCCTGGTTTAATTCTAGTTCTAAATACAGTACATACAAAAGATAAAAGCAAACACATTTTACACTCTACATAACAGGATTAAAGTTGGGCCTGTGAAGTATAATCTTAGAGAAAAAAAAATTGAAAAAGAAATCTCTGTTTCCTCTTTCATGAAACAACACAAGAATTTCTGCTTTCAAATAGTATTTATCAACTTAGACTCCATCAATAGTTGTCTGTTTTCCCCTAGATGTAAGACGCGGCCGTTCTGAAGACTCTAATCCAATAATAGTCGCTTCTTCGGTTCAGATTTGTCAACAGATCGTGATATTTGAAAGAAAGTCGTCATGTTGCCTGCATAAATAATTGTGCAGATAAAAAATAATTGTAATTAAGAAGAAAGAGCAGAAGACGCCTGTCGTATGATAAAATATTTATTGATGGACTAGTGGCTTCTAGACTCTGGGACAAACTCATATTTTAATTATAGGGAGATTATTTAATTGGTTTCAATCAATCAATAGTACAATTATCCAGAGGATTGTGTTTTCGCAATTCTGACACATTAATAGATGTTGCAAAGCTAATTATCTTTAATATATATATATATTTTATATATATATATATATATATATATATATATATATATATATATATATAGAATAGATAGAATATACATCAGTAAGAGGAGTGCTGGTATGACATACCCCGTATACACCCCCACTTTGAGTCTAACAATCTTAATTTATTAGTTTTTGTTGTATTATTTTTCCTTTCACTCTTTGGACAGTTACTGAACGCCAGCTGACTAATGCAGGGTTGCCGACTCTCCTGCAATATCAGGGGCCGGTGCTACCATTAGTCCATCTTAGTCAATTTCCTAGAGCACTAGGGTCAGGGGGCACAAAAACACCATTCGGCGGGAGGTCGAATTACAGCGCTAGAAGAGCGGGACACATAGGCCTTGCCCCCAGTCCGACCGCCCCAGTCCTGCCCGACTCTGTCTTAGGCCCGCCTGACTCTGCCCTGCAATTCTGCATGGCCGCGGCACCCCAGTGAAAGTGGCGGTCCCCCCCTGATGGAGGTGCCCTGTACTGCCCTATACTTTGTGAGTCCCAAGCCCGGGTGATCATGGTGGTGGCCCTGCATACCAGCACCCCTTCTCCTGATAAGCCCTTGTTCAGCACAAAAAATGTGGCTACTGAGGGGGCGGGGCTAATGCAATGGGAAGGGCTTAGTGACATACTGCCACCTTAAATTGCCCACTTACACACACAGCACATCCAATACACAAGCTGTACCTACAAGAGTATGCCCCGGTAACCATGTACGCAACCTCCAGTTACACACAGCACATCCACTACTCTACAATTTGCGCTTGGAGGCTGGCTCCTTGTCCAAATTGACATTTAATTGAAAAAAATTATTTNCGAGTTTTACATGCAAAATCAATAAGTATTACTTGACCTGCAGAACATGATATTTATGTCACTCGTATCCCTCGCTGCGCGCACTGGTGTAATTCTCCTCCCAATAATGATCCATCTGCAGAAAAGTAAATACGAACGCTGCCTTACACCTTTAAATTATAAATGTGAATTTATCTGCATATATTGGAACATGCCGGCGCCTTTTCAATGTTCCACAATCTCCATAACTACTGAGATTTTCAAAGAGGCGACAATGAAGACAGTTCTCCTGACAAACACTAATAAATTCAATGCCATCGCACTACAATGCGCATATCCACATTATATGCAGCAATAACCTGGCATTAAGTGTTTTCTCTGAGAACACAGTGCAGGAGGAAATCTAAATCTATGAAATAGAAGTCTACTGGAGTGCACGACTGCTTATCAAATGCACATACAGGGGCGGCCGGCCCTAGGNTACGCAGGATACAATTTTGAAGGTGCCTTGTGACCCAAAGAAGAATAAGCAAAGAAACCTAAAGAATGCAATTCTTTATTATAATCTTACATTTTATTAGACCTTACATTAAAATATAAGATCAACTGTAAAGAACCAAAAAGATTAAAACAAATCTAATCATAATAACAATAATAATAANAAAAAAGTAAATACATAAAAAATCCACTACACACATTTTTACATAGTTTTTATTTATTATAAAACACCCTAAACCTTTATTTTTAACTCTTTAGAAGGAGGTCACTAGAATGTAATTGGTTGCTATGTTATATCTCCCAACCGTCCCGGTTTCATCCGGACAGTCGTGCATTTGGGTGACAGTCCCACTATTTCACCTGCCTACCAGTTTGCCAATAAGGGTAGGTAATAATGTTTTTTGGTTTAATTTAATGAAAAGGTAAAATTAGTTGCGGTGGCACACATGGGCAGAGTCGAGTGGGCCTCGGGCAGAGTCAGCTCAGGAACAAGGACAGGGCTTANTTGTCCCGTTTTCNGCCCCTGAAATGTTGTGAGGTATGCTATGGGCAACATCTACGCTTCTCCATTCCAGCAGTTTATCCTATACAGACCAAGTTGTGTTACTTCTCAAGACACAATGGACAGGACCCATCCCATATGAGGTAAGTGCTTACAGGCGGACTTGGCAGTATCTTCCCTATCTCAGGANGGTTCATGCACTAGGTTATCCATATTTTAACATATGAAATGTGCNTGTTTTTCCCAGCAGCAAATATCGGACAAGCAGCTTTTGGGAGTCAAGTGTCGAATATCTCTGGATCCAAAATGTCAGTAAAATNAAAAAAACGTCAGTAATGTTTAGAAAGTAGTCTGTACAAACATGCACACCCATTGGTCTCTGGATGTCTTCATGGAGGTAAGACACCCGTCTTCTGCAACTGGAATGTCTATGAAAGAAAGTTGGAAGACCATAACCCCGAAGACCAGGGTCATTTACAGAAAAATAAAGAACTGTGGGGGATTATGCTGTCAGCAGCTCTGTGAATAAAATAACCCCCTCATTTGTGTACCATAACGAGAACAATCAGCCCCGAACAATAAGCAGAGATGAGACACAAGGTCCATAGGGCTGTAATAAAGAACAGAGGTTTCTTAATGNGTTCCAGACCCTGAAAGAATAACAATTCGCCTGCAATATCCAGCAGACAAATCCCGATAAATGCCGTATACCATGTGCTCTTTAAACATTTCTTAAGGGAGAGAAAGATTGATATAGGAAAATGAATGCATTGCTCAGGGATCGTGTAGGTATACAAAATATATCATTATTCACCGCTGATGGGGCTCAAAATTTGATCCAGACTGTGTGTGGGTCCAGGCTGGAAAATGGATTTAAATGAAGGCTACACAGTCTAGTGATTATATACTGTGATGTATAACTGTATTTGCACATGTGAGCTGAGGGTGCCGTATGCTGCGATGGCCATTAGAATGCCAACCTGCTGGCACTAAAAATGGCAATAGGATGAACTGATTTGTATTCTTCTATCTGAATGGAACAATAAATGGACACCTGTCACACAAAATAAAGAGACATCAGAGAGAGAGATGTGTGGAGCTCAGGAGAAGGGGGGACAGAAGCATTAGAGGGTACACAGAGAGGAGNAGCCCAAGTGTAATAACAGTGTAACAGTAACGCTGGTCAGTATCTGTGTGCAACATGCAACAATAAAGTATTCTCCCTGCATGCACACACTGACATTCATTTTACCCCCCTGCAATTCAACATGGTTTTACCCACTGAAAAATCTTTTGATTGGAACAATTTATCTTATAGTGTATGGCCAGCTTTAGTCAATAATGCCTAAAGTCTAAATCTGGTCCATTGACTCTTATATCTTGCAAATGAAACAACAGCACAAGTTATGCGCAAAGAATTGAGCACTTTTTAAATAAAATAACAACTATATGTGTGTATGAATAAAACGTTGTCATTTATATGGACACATTTCTTATTAGTGAGGTACACTGCGGTAAATAACACAATTACACTGCTGCCATTTGAATTATACAATTAAATTTTTTTTAGAATTGACTGACAGCGATGAGCGTTTCATATGTTGTTTTCTATCTACAGTAATATAAGTCATCACAGGTATAAACCGCTATCCCTGTCTGTGTGTATCACCGCGAATTATATACTGCGCCTGTCACGCTACACAAACCAATCAACCTACAGGGGTTAATTAGCAGGTGAGTGTCTAAGTGCTTGATGGTGACTGCCTTGACCTTTAACCTGGATGCGTCTATCTATATTGTGCAATTAATACGATCACCATTAGTGTCTTTTTCTTTTCTTTTGCANCCAGTGGTCAAGTTACACTTCATAATTGTAGAAATATTGAAGCAGCTCACCCTAGAGAATATAGAAGAGTTATGGAACAGAAAATGGCCGCTCATCACAAAGACAAAGACGTAAAATGGCCGCCAGTCATCTCAGGGTAAGTCATATAGCAATAGTCATCACATAACGTGAAAGAACAAACTGCTGGCGATTGATACTTGAATNGCTTTGTATTACTTGGACAAATGAGGGGTAAAGGTTAACATGAGGTAAGGCTAATTGACATTGCTGATTATTAACTGATTTTCCTTTTGTAAGTTCAATCAGTACTGGAAGACACAGGCTTTATAAACCCTCCCGCTATCAGGGCAAACGCAGGATTTTGGAAGAAGGGATTCCAAACACACACATATATATATATATATATATATATATATATATATATATATTAATTCATATACATTTCAGTAGAAAACGCAGGATTTTGGAAGTAGAGTTTCTGAAGCATGTATGTAGTTGTGGAGATGGTGCCGTGGTGCACTATATAATGTATATATTGGGTATATTAGGTGTCAGGTGTATATTTGGGTATATAGTAGTTATACTGTTTTTTTATAGTGTAATCTCCAGACCATTAATACACCCGGCATATATTACACTATGTTATATACCCTTACCGCCAGGGGCGTATACGGGGGTATACCATACCGGCACTTCTCCCACTGATGTAATTGAAATACTACAAATCTCCATTGACTTGTATTTTATTCAGTGTTTCTATACCGCCACTTCTAAATGTCCATACCACCACTTCTAAATTTCCAGTTCTACCACTGCTTACACCCTTACTTTATATAGTGCACCATTGATATAGGGGTCTCCTCAGGGCTGGCGTGCTCATTAGGGGAAGTCAGGCCTTCGCCTAGGGCGGCCGGCCAGGGGAGGGGCGGCAGCGAGGCGGGGGGGAAAAGAAATTATAAAAAAAAGAAAAAGTGTTAATTTATTACCGGGAGGGCGGACGGGACCACTCCGCCGCCCTCCACGTTGGTTTTTTAAGTGGCGTGACGTCATCACGTCGCGCCACAACGTGACATAATGACGTCACAACGTTTTAAAGGGGGCGTGGTGCCAGGTCTGCCTAGGGCGCCCGCAGACCTAGCGCCGGCCCTGGGTCTCCTATATATTATGTGTCACTCCTAAATTTTGATATGCCACACATTGTAGAATGCCATCTCCGACCTCTAACATACTATATATAATGGTATGGGTTATGCCCCTTCTCCTTACTTCTTTATAGCCATAAGCGTAGAGGTTACGACTTCTATAGCCATAGCCTCT
>JABWIB010001954.1:36297-53838 GCA_016617825.1 Platyplectrum ornatum | reverse complement strand
ATTTGTTTAGTTACCAGGGAAGATTAATTATAGGTTCTTGCCAAACATAACAAGGTAAAGTAACACACTCATCTCAAGTGAAAATGTAGTGGAAGAAATGCTAAGTCACCTCGAATTGAATTTCATGGATCTTGCCTCCAGCTATGTAGCAGCAACCTCAAAGAGATGAACAGATTTCAGATGAGTAATAAAGCTGGACAGGCATACGGTCATTACAGTGCATGGAAGGAAAGGTTTCCTTCTACCACAATGACAATAACTCACATCCACTGACGGCATCAAACCTTAAATTATTCCTTTTTTAAAAAAGCTGTAACTTTATCACCTCTCGGCCCAGACACGAAATTGTGTGATTACAGAACAGTCTGTGTCTAAAAAAGTACTATTATTAGCCCGACCACAGGTACAGCTGATCGTCGCTTGTCATCCATGTTTCCGCAATGTACTCAGAGATTAAAATTCATTGTGTACTGTGTCCTGTTTTCTAAGTAAGGACATAGTGATAAACATGGCTTAGAAAAATTATGAATATTAAAAAAAAACATCCAGATAGGACATAGGACCAGATCCAGACTCCGGAGAGGAGTGAATAGTCNCCCTGCAAAATCAGTACAATCCTCAGGATTCAGATTTCCAGACTGTTCCACACGAAGGTGCTGGCCCATAGCTATGAAATACAGCAATTAAATCTTCCAAATGTCCAAACCATTTCCATTGTCAAGCCTGAAAGTATTTTCCAGCACTTTCTATAGAGAAGGCTAAAACCTATACTCAAACAGATTATACAACGACCATGAAAAATGCATTATATATACTGGAAAACCTGTGTTGCAATATCTCTTTATAGTACAAACAAAAGGNGTGCCAGAGGCAGAGGACCCAACCTAAACCCATAGAAAACCCCCCAACTGGCTGCCAACTTTTTTATTAGACAGTGCTCAGCATTCACAAGGCTTCAAGTGCTGTTTATCTATCACTTGGCAGCAGCTGACAGCTTAGTGCCTGTTGGGGATGGGAGGCTGTGGCTGGTANAGGACACAGCTAGGTTTAGGCCTTCTATCAGGCTTGTGACCAAAGTGCATATGTGCTAAATGGGTTGGGGTGCGGATACATCTGCTAGCACCCTTCTACCTTTCTGTTTCTCCCAGATCTGTCCCCTTCTCCCCTAGTGGAACATGACATTGTCAAGGTGCTCCTCTTACTTTGTGTATTTCTCAGATGGCCAAACAGACGTGTGTGATACAATACAACCGTAACTCACATCATTAGGGTCATGTGCTGGATTGCTTGTGTCTCTGTTGGATCAGAAGTTAAGGCTAAAAGTGGAAATCTATTTACTTTCCAGAGTTTCCCTTTGAAGATGCAGCGATTCACGTCATTTTACGAGCAGTTTATTTCATGTTTGAGAGCCAAAAATCTGTGTGATCTGGTCGGGTAGCTCCTCGTCTCCAATCTGCCTCTATATTTAGCAGTGATAAGCCTCAATGGAGGTGAGAAGTACTGCCCAGGGACAGGTTTATCTTAATCCATATTACATGTTTTTTCTCCCTCTCTTCTAGAGACTATCCCTGGATCGCTGGCTGCTCCTGCCTGCCTGGAATACCCATCAACAGGTAAGGACCATCACATATTCCATTCAATTCTCAGTTGACACTAATAGACTAGAAGGGAGAGAGTGCTGTGCATTTCTGTGAAAAATAAGGTCTTCTGGGTAATATTGTGAAGCGGAGTATTGCAGGATATGTTATTTATTAATGGTGGAAAATGGTAAAACAATGCACTTGAGGGTGTTATGAACTCACAGAAGTGTCAGCCTCATGATACAGGGAAGGAATGTGGGCAGCAAGTCAATATCACAAACCAAATCCATTACACAGGACAAGATTATACCTCCAGCCCTTCTCCTTCATCTCCACCTGTGACAGTCGATATATTTCCAACACCCTAAAGGTGCTTTACTTAGATGCACTGAATATCAGGATTCTGCATGTTACTGTTAATATCATTTGGAAACTTTCCCAGAGTCATTAATTAACATTTCATATTCCAGCTTAAACAAATGTCCTATTGGCTGGCGCAGGAAATGCCGGTAATTAATTAATTGTAGACTGGATGGATATACTAAGCTTCCTTTGTCACTTTCTAGTCAGGCAATGGGAGTGATTCAGCGTTAGGAGGAATTGCACAAGAAGGTGCAAATATGCACCTGGACAACACATGTTGCAAATGTGAGGTGCAAATGAATAACTTTGGACTGTATCCAGAAGAACGTTGTCACAGCACTCAGAGCTCTGATCACAGCGGAGCATCGTGTGTTCCATGTGGACGAGGGAAATGACACTTGCCTAGTTACACCTTTAAAATGTGCACAATGTCCATACTTAGGGGGCAATTCCCTGTGAAGACTAATACGGGAGGGGAAAATTGCGGCTTTTTATACGCGGCTCTCTGAGT
Source organism: Platyplectrum ornatum (assembly GCA_016617825.1). NCBI lineage: Eukaryota > Metazoa > Chordata > Amphibia > Anura > Limnodynastidae > Platyplectrum > Platyplectrum ornatum. The sequence goes on along the minus strand of JABWIB010001954.1, from coordinate 51,384 downwards.
CCTGAGAAAATAAGATATAGTAATATTTTCCACCTTAAGAAAACTACCTAAGGGGCGGAATTGAATCAGTTCCTTAAAATAGAGATGTTGCGTAAGTTTGGGTCACATGTAAGGGCTAAATCCAGCACTAACTGTACAAATTACCAAACTTCTTCCAACTTGGATTCACGTTATGCTACATCCCTATCACCGATAAACGATATATTATAGAAAACTGGATCTGGCGGAGTCCCATCCTTTTTATATGCAGGACAATACAGCCAGATTTTATATATATATACATATAATAAAAAGATTTATTTTCAAACTAACATTTTTGATTTCAGCTACAGCACCTCAGCTCTCACCTCACTCTCTTAGCACATTTATTCTCCCCCCTTACAGTTTATACTGCCGCCCCCTGTTTGGTTTTGCTCAGGTCTACACTTGCCCCTGTCTTGCCCTTACTCCCCCCCACACCCTGCATCAGTCCCAATGTGTCCAAGTTAATAAGTCCAAAAAAGCAAAATAATAATNATTTTACCCCAAATACAAGCTGCAGAGTTAAGCAAATCCACTCTAAACCTGGAAAGGCAGCTCCCGTTCACGTGGGTGGTCTCAGAAATGGCAGGACCCTCGCTAGCTATTTCTTGGAAAATGATATCACTGGATCTACCCCTCCCGCTTCTTTTGGTATTGTCTCTGGACCCAGATTCCATGGCGTGGCAAAGCTCTGCTGAGAGATGTTTTTCCTTCTTTTCCATGGGACATGACAGAATATAGACCCAGTGTCTGGGAACCAGACCTGATGCTACATAATAATACAGCTCCTCACAGACGCGGGACTTCAGGAAAAAGCCTTTGAAGTTAGGAATTGGTTGGCCTAATGATGCCGATAGAATATTTCCAAGTTAACTGTTATTTATTCTTCTACTGGAGTTTCCATTAATTATACATGAAACTGTTCAGCTAATGAAGTAAAAACACACAATATATAGAATGTAAGTGGAGTCCCACAATCTGGACAGACATCTGTAAGGGATTATTATACAACTTATTAAACTGAATATGNCTATAAATACTGCTAATACTCCCAGCATACACTGCAGACATCTTCACAGAATGCACACCAAACAGCAGGAGATTAGTCACTGTTGTTTATTGTGAGGTCTTTTTTATTCATATTTAAACTTTCAAAGATGAGAGATTATTTTTCACATTTATAGGGATAATGTCTTTCATTACTGACATGACACTTCAACCATATAAACTGATGGGACGTATGAGCAGGTGACGCCATGTAATATGCACAAAGTAAAGAATAACTGTGTAAAATTCAATATTGTTCACAACACTGAAAAACTTACACCAGGGCCTAACTTTACTAAACTGCAGGACTGGAAAAGTAGAGATGTTGCCCATGGCAACCAATCAGATTCAAGCTCACATTCTCCAGTATGTAAAATTAAACTGAGAGATTCTAATTGGTTGCTATGTTCAATATTCCTGCATTTCCAATCCTGCAGTTTAGTAAATTTAGGCCCAGAAATATAAAGTGTTGCAAAATCTGAAATGTGTATTTGGCAGTGGGATTGCATCTATAATTTACCACTATAGATATGTACATATATATATATGCATACCTCACATCTGTTCCGCTGTCCCTCCTGCCTCCCAGTTTGTCCCGCTAAGGAGACAAACTTTGGTTTTCATATTTAACTTTTTAACATTTGCCGCGACTGGTGGCATTGAAAGGGGGTGGGGCTTATGCAGGACCTGGGCGGAGTTGGGCTTATGTGTCCCGCTCCCAGACCCTGGTAAGTTGGGAGGTATGTCTATGTGGGTTTCTAGAATGTTCTAGAATGTGGGTAACTAAATGATAGCTAGAATCTGTTGGAAGGATTACACTGGATTCTCTGTATTAACAGACGCCAGCCAGGAACCACCTGAACTTAGGTTCACATGAAGAGAGAACGACTATAATACACTGGCTAAGAAGGAATGGTCACTTTCCCTCTCAATCCATTTCTCATTCCTCCGTACTCTATAGGGGGTTGGAAATTGGTTTCCATGTGATGAGAACACAGAATTTAGTTGAGGGAATTAGACAGTTGCATCGGAGTTCTGTTCTTTGCATTTGCTTGAGATCCAGATAACAGGTTTTATTTGTCCAGCCCCATCTCCAATGACTGGTGGTGCGCCCACAAGACTTCTGACCTCCCTGGCCTAGGAAGTCTAGATCCCATGCATTGTGATTTGTTATCTATCTCCCCATATGCTGGGAACTCTTCATAGACTGATGCAGAGTGTGTTACGCCAGCAATTATTCTGTACACGTACACTTGCTGCCCATGATGTGGATCATTTCAAGGTTCTCACATTGTAGGTGTAGAGTTTAAATCCCTTTGTACAGCTGCCTGGGACACCGTGCCTCTCTGGCTCATGTGCTGTCAGTGATATATAAATGTCCCGGAGCTGCGGTATGCCCAGCCATCTCCTCGCAGGGTGCAGCACACACGCGCTTTGTCTACCTCTGCTTTGGCTACAGTCATTGATGCATTNTCTGATGAGTCAAATATTTCACTCNACAGCGCCAGTTCCCAGTCACAGCCTAATGGCCTGGAACTGCAGCCCGTGGAAAATGTAAATATCTTACAGGGGAATCATCAAATCGGGACCAATTATAGCAAAAGGGTTCACTGAGAGGGAGACACGAGAATGTAAATAGATTCTTCCATGAAGTGATGTCACTGACGTTACCTTAATGTAACAATACAGTTTTGTGGCTGTTGCTACTGTATTTAATATTCCGCGTTACTGCAGAGCCATTTTTCAGCAGAAATAGACATTTGGATCTGGACTACAATTATTCTTATATAATCTCAAACAGAAGGATTAGCATGAAGTTGTAGCATATGTCCCTCAGAAACAAATGAGTACAATTGAATTAGTTGCAATCAGTATTAGAGTTGAGAGATGATGTTTCCAGCACAAGTGTAATAACAGTGTAACAGTAACGCTGGTCAGTATCTGTGTGCAACATGCAACAATAAAGTATTCTCCCTGCATGCACACACTGACATTCATTTTACCCCTCCTCCTGCAATTCAACATGGTTTTACCCACTCCTGAGTAAGTTAAGATTAGTGCAGTGTTATGGGCCTTTTTTTCTTCTTACAATGGAGGCCTGAGGATGTAGCTGTATTGTGAGTTTGGCTCTGTCAACAACATCTTCCAGATTGTTTACCAGATTGTATCACCAAAANGACCTCCAAACTGTCCCAATTACAAGAGGACTGCTTCTGTTTTGTGCTAATAAGGGGACAAAGTAGCAAAGTACAAGACATGGCTTAAGCCTGAATGATGCCAGGTGGTGGCAGTTATGTGTCATATGTAACAGAGAAAAACTAGATGCCAGGAGAGGAGTCTGTGTCATCAATCCCCTGATGTTTGTACTGTGTCTTGTATTGCTATTTAATATCTTTACCAGCGTAATAATGGACAGAACGGAGCAGGAAGTGTACTATTATTATGGTGCCAATGGATATTATAATGAAAGCTTCTTGGTGGTGAGGTCATCCTGTCATTATAAGGCTTCATAATGAAGCTTTGGGCCAACACGTGCGTGTGTTAAATAAACACAAACTTTCCTGGTGTGTACATGTAAATCTCTCATCATATTTTANCAAGAACTTTTTACTCCGTAAGTGAGGAAACATTCTCTGATCAAAGAGCTTTGCTAAATGCTTGGACACGTCTGATTCGTTCTTGGAATTTCTCGAGGACATGAATAATATAAACTTGTCTGAAACCAAGAAATATTGAAATATCATTTCTCCAGGATGAGGCGCAGGGGTTTGTGCTTATTATTAATGTTAATTGTTAGTGGTATGGCTTTGGAGTCTTTTTGACCGTATGAAATTCAGGGAGATGAGTNATTTATCATATTACAGAAACACAGGAGAAAGCTGTGGTTCTTCACCTGCTGTAGAAATACAAAAGACCTCATATATCCCTTTCTTTTGCACATCCACAAGAAAAGTATGTGCTGTTCAAACTTGTAGGTGCATTCGTCTACGCTGGGTAAAAGATAGATGCTCTTTATTTTTAGAAAGAATGTGTAGGTGTGAAATGAGTTTAATCAAATATGTTGGCTTATAAAATAGAGGTAGTAACAATATCTGCATAGATAGATAGACACATAGATGACTGTCTCAAACCGTATAGCAAGGGGGTTGGCTCCTCTCCTAACTGGCACGTGCCCAGATTGCTGTCAGCTTAGACAGCTCTCAGCAGTTGATGAGTGCTGTTTATAAATAAACTACCAGCGGCTGACAGCTACTTCCGGCAGAGGATCGTACTGAGCTCCTCCAGGCCCTGTTGCAGCCACATTGGTTATGCCACTGTATCGGACACTGATCTGTGTGATAGGGANACACTCGCAGCCCGTACTAAGCAAGTTACTATAATCACAAATAACCAGTACGCAATAGTGGCCAGAATGATTACAANGCAACCGGATGCCAGACGGATAACCTCAGTGTGAAGGGTTAACCCTAGACCTCTTCTGTTTTTGGTAGCGCGTCGTCTCCACAGTGGGTGATTTTACTATTTGCTTTGGCCGCTGTAGAACCGTCTGTATTTTTTTCCTGCCGAATAAAAGCATCTTGTGGTTTTGTGGAATACTTTCATCTTCGCTCTTTCAAGGATGGGAGCTCGCAAATCACAATTTCCTGCAGTGATTTTGTCTTTTTCTTATTGCCGTCTATATTTCAACCCTTTGATATGAACATTAAACTGTACACAGGCAGCTGGGATAAGACATTTCAGCACATGTTATTTGGTTCTTATAAAACATGATACAAAAGTGATCCACTAGACAGGAAAGCCATAGCCTATCAGTTTGTAGCTGATGTAGTCACCTACGATAGATAGAAGGTGATAGAGATGTACATCCCTTTCAAATGTAATCTGTAATGAACAGCGCTGTCNTTATCTTCTCTTCTTCTTCTGTCCACACACAAGATGATTTTAGCCCAATGGGCTGGATTCAGCTTTTCACTCTCATGACTTACACTCATGACTTACACTCTCATGGGTAAAACCATGATGAATTGCAGGGGGGGTAAAATGAATGTCAGTGTGTGCATGCAGGGAGAATACTTTATTGTTGCATGTTGCACAAAGATACTGACCAGCGTTTCTGTTACACTGTTATTAGACTAGGACTGGAAACATCAGCTGTCACTTGTTATGCTGATTGCAACTAATTAAATTTGCCTCCCCTGCAATTTAACATGGTTTTACCCACTCTTGAAAAACCTTTTGATTGGAACAATTTATCGTATAGTGTATGCCTAGCTTAGGTCATGAGAGTGAAAAGCTGAATCTGGCCCTATGACACAAAAAATTTAGAATTGGGCAAAAATTGTCTTGTGTGTGACCAGCAACAATAAAAAAAGTGATAAACTTAAGTGCTAGGGAACAATGTCGTTTTCGATCTGAATTACGAATTTTAGCATTTATCTTTCATCAATGTTCAATACATTGAAGAAACGTTTGAGATTTAGTAAGATTTGCGCAACAATGATTGGAACGGCTAGAAGAGGATGGAAAAAGTCATCTAAATNGCAGGTTCTTAGCTACCACAAATAGCACTAGTGATACTCGGACCTCTTTCTGAAAGCACTTGGCCTGTATGGAGGTATTAGCAGTTGTTGTATATGAACCAAGGGAGACACCAGATGGCAGAGGCTGCCATAAAATACTGTATTATGTAGTCTATATTAAGAAAATAAACCCCAACCAGATATAAATATGTAGAAAAAGAATTATTCATATATCGGTAGTGGGTAAATTGGTACTGATTCCCTACAGGCGACATTTCTCTCCTAAAAAATGTTTGATTCCTGTTCAACCAGACNCCAGATTACATGGTACGATACTCATATTCAGACTGGACAGGTAAAAGCATGGTAAAATCTAATCTTTAGATTGTGTCCATTATTTTAAAGCACCATTCCTGTCCCCTTCCCCCATTCCATTATACTGACACAATACACTTACCCCCTCCCCACACATTCTCACATGGTCGGGTAACATTATAAGTCATTCTATGTGCTTTTTTTCTTTGCCCTCTTGTACCCTCGCCGGATGATATACATACATGTCTGAGCATATTAACAACCTATAGGTTGATTTACTTGGATCTTGCAAAAAGGCCATTTATGAACAAATTATGTTTTATTGCTGGACAAAGAATTATTACCTTGAATCCATCAGTGCATTATCTGAATGGCGTCATGTTGTAATCTTTGCTTGGGGTCCCTGGTCTATTGTCACAGAGTTAGCAGAGAATGCGCTGGACCATTTTATTANCCAGAGAGTAATTGCCATGTGCTTAGTCTCAGGGTCACAGCTCACATTTCAGTGTGTGTTCATTACTCTGTAATTCATGTTTCAGAGACCCCTTCCCCGGGATTAATGTTATTTTATAGACAGGATTTAAAGGCCGGGGTCAGGAGGACAAGATCTGGGTTGTGCAAGCGATTATTTAACCTGTTAGGCCTGAGATTACTTAACCACTGTAACTGCAGCAAATTATGACTGCATTAAATCATATCATATTCTGTCTGGATATTCACCATTGGCCGAGTCCGTATAGTCTGCAATGCTTCTAAATCAAAGCTTACACCAGTCACAAATGATCAGAATAATAGTTATTATTTATGTGGTGCCTGGTATCTGGGTTGTATACAGCTGCTGTTGATGAAACCGTTCACATCAGTGCCTGGCCTGGGAAGCTTACAATCTAAATTCTCTTCAACACACAAAGGCTTATCGGTTTCCCTCAAAAACATATCCACTGCTGTATATAAGCATCTGAGTTACCTCTGCAACTAGATTCCATCATGATGGAGACATGAAGTATCATTAAGCCCCATCCAATGACATGCATCAACATATTTTTTAATGGATTTCTGGTCAAGAAAACCCTATTTCCCGAACATCATTATGAAGGAGCATCACCGAAAGAAGATTTGACGCAAAGGACTCACTGACTTATCCTTATCCTCCCCCTAACAATTCTCTCCCCATCATCTAACACTAACCCTCCCCTTCTATGATCCCATCTCCGTACAATGTAATCAGAGGGTAAAATGCTTCCACAATAGCTCCATTTGGTCTGCAGTGAGCTGCAACCAGACCCAGCTTTGGTCACAAATATTTGCATGCTTTTTTTTTCTCCAGTGTATAGATGGGAAGACTGAAAATCGCTTTACCACACGCCATAAATTCCAATCTGGCTCAGTTCCATAATCACTAATGTACGAAGTAATAAATACGATTGATATATTGTCTAAACTTTCAAGGACACTTTTTTCTATTTCTTCATATGAACTTAAAGGGCCAGATTAAGGGCCCTGTGCACTAAATATAAATAAATAAATAAATATAAATATATATATATATATATATATATATATATTACAACGACCAGCATATAATGGTTCCTTTATGTTGTCTCATTTTCACATACCAAATTACGCTTTTTCAACTACGTTCAGAGATTCAAATACAGTAGATCTGCATTATTACTTGGAACATTTTAGTAATAATTTAGGAAACAGTGTAAGTACCATGCGGTTTTTATGATAAAGTACCCCCTCCTCCTTCACTGGATTAACTACCGTTGTGTAAATCAGTGCTGTCCAAGTATTTATATTAAGAGGCCCCAGAAGATCACTATGTGGTCCTGAGCCAAATGCTATTAAAAAAAAAAAAAGATGTCATAAACAGAGTCTATAGGAGATCATCACGTATTGTGGGGGCTGCAGCCCATGGAGCGCTGGGACAGCTGTGATAAAAATCAATAAATCTTTAAATCCACAGTCATAATAATAATCTAGATGTCCTATAAGCCTTCTCTGCAAACTGTCATCTTTGGAAATTAATATGATTATGTTGTATATTTTCAGGACTGTTTCTAATCCCCATTGATATTGGACCAGATGCAGACTAAAAAAGAAAACAGGAAAGTTACACCTGGGTAAAACCATGTGGAATGGGGGGGTAAATGTCATGTGTTGGAAACAGTATTTGAGGTGAGAGGTGATAATAACAGTGTAACAGTAAGGCTGGTCAGTATTGGTGTGCAATAAGCAAAAGCAACGTATTCTCCCTGTGTGCAATTGAGTTTTACCTCCCCCCTATAATTCATCATGGTTTAAGCCAGGTGTAACTTTTCCGGTCTGGATCTGGTCCATTGTGTCTAGTTCATCTGGGGACCCTGAAACCATAGACCCCTCCTCTCCTCACCCTCCAATCTATTACCCTCATTTGTGGCAAGAAACCCAACCTTTGTCTGGTGTTGTCATACTTATGGAACTTATGGCATTTTTCTTTCTCTCAGTTCATTTAATTGTGTTTTGTATTTCTGTGGAACTTCAAACAACGTGTAATTTTCAAGTTGTTTATCTTAAATCCAGTTAAAATAAAGTGTTATTACTGAACGAACAATAATGAAGATCTGGAGCCTCTGATTAAATACAATCACTGTATAATTGATATTTCTCCACATAAGTATTTGATGGGAAGGAAACAACATTTTTCAGATGATTATAGCTCATTTCCCCTGTGCATATACTGAAATACAGTATGTTATGTATACAATGTGGTTGGAGACGCTTAATTGTTGAGTTCTATGGACTAATGTGGTGCCAACTGGACTATTAAATTATCCAATTATGCTACTGTGCAAATACCTAAGAATTCTGTGCAGTTTAACAAACGTATTTATATATAACAAAACTTTCTCACTGTATAACTAGTTCATATAAATCTATTGGGAATGCCTCATTCAATGATGGGGAACCCTTTGAACTCACTGTGTCAAAATTCGGAAAAAAGCTAGCTTAACTCTGTGCCGTGTCATCCAGAATACTCATATCATTTTGTGAAATTTGTAGCCCTAGTTAAAATAAAGTTATATAGAGTTAGATTTTTGGTTTTTTAAAAAATGTTATGTAAAATAATGTAAAATTTTTCTTTACATGAGTGACTTTTATTGTTGCTGCACGGCATTTGTAAAATCTTCAATTGAAGGTTCAGCAAGCGACACTAACTTCATCGGTCAGAAGCTTTCTTTCAAAGATTTTCATAGGTTTTATTATTGTGCGGGAAATAAGGTCACACAAAAGTACTGAGGAAAAAAAATTGTGAATAAAGTCATTGCTCGATTTTCCAAGGTCCAGAAAATAATTTAAAGCACTATACTACATACAAGCAACAAATATATGGGGATTGTAAAACAAACATCTATTTCACTCTCATCTCTCCTAACGGGAAATAGAGGGCGCTTGAAATAAATATATAATTAATTCCATAAAGATATAAATGAGATTATGAATTTCATTAATCTCCTTAATTTCTACTTAATTGAATTCTGGATGAGGGGGAAGAAGGGAGGCAATACCAGTGTCACTTCCTTGCACATCTGGATCTGGACTTGATCCTCAGTGCTCCGAATGCAACAGCATCTTAAGTCTGTATGCAGTCCCTCATTCAATCTATAGAGTGTGACTCCTGAGACAGGATGATTAGCAGTTATGAAGTACAATTCTCAATCCCTGAGGTTCTGTGCTGGATTTGTGAAGTGTGAAGGAAAGCCACCAATGTGCATTGATAACATTTCTAGCTCCACTTATTTCAAGCCAAATTATCCTACAACAATAAGCTCCGCTTGCAAGTTCCGCCAACAATAACAGACAGTATTTGCTCTTTTACAGCTTACATCACTACAAAACATTCCCATGTAACTCCAATTAATGTTACTATATCTGCAGAGTAGACATTAACAGAGACCAGATAAGGCAGAGCATGGACTACAAGTGTCAGGTAAATAAAACAACTGAACAAAAAGAAAATATACAATAACAAAAAAAAAAAAAGAAATCAAGTTTAGAAAAGTGATATCTGATAATCATAACACTTACAAACAATAAATAGCAAAGTGCTGGCATCCAAGCATTAAAGGTCAATTTAAAAGTTCAGTGTTTCTAATTGGCGCCAGTAGCTTTTCGCCAAAGCATTAGGAGTCTGTAATTACCACCCCAGTGTTGGGAACTTCTGGTAATCCAAATAATCATTTATTGCAATCAAAAGGAGAAGTTATGTGTTGTATCTGAAAATAAAGTCATTCTTGGTGGACGTACCATATGCAGACACATGCCGAATTCCTACGCATTCTGTGCACACACGTCTAATTAGTTTGTATGTTGGCAACCATTTGTGTGATTGATAGTCCTTTGCCCCATCCATCATCCTAGCTCATTAGATGCCTTTCTGAAGTCATTACACAACTCACAAAAAAAAAGTAAAAAAATGAAACCGCCCAGAGTACATTCAGAAATTACATCCAGGCAATCGCACCCTAACGACTGTCTGGAAGCAGCTTAAACGGCATTAGGTAATTTGCATCCTCCAGTTGCTTTCAAGGCCTGAAATAGCAAATGTGAAAACAACAGTCAGTCTTATATAGCCTGGAGCTATTTATTATGATTGGAAAGATGGGGAATATTGTTCATGTTACCATTACCACAAACTCATAACTTGCATTCTTTAAGAGTAAGTATGAAGAAATGGTAATGTTTATGTGAGAAGGTAAAAGGTAAAACTATGTATAGAATAATCACATTGTAAAACAAGCGATCACTGCCTGCCTTGATCAGAATGAATTGTGGTACCAAAAAAACACATAATAAAAATGTACACTGTAGTCAATATCCCACTGAAAGATGCAGGTTTCGTATATTGGATATAATGTAATGGGCATTCGTACATCCGGCTACATTAAACTGACTATATGAATCTCAACAAAATAAATTAGACATTTCTGTTTCATAGTATTACTACATGGATCTTTGTTTTTTAAACAGTTAAAAGTCAGTACAGAAGTGAATATCAATCGTCCCTACTGAGCACGTTGGCAAGGGGGTCTAGGCTTACACCCCTCTACCCATCTCTTGAGAGCAGAGTTTTGGGGGGAAATTCACAAAACTCGAGTTTGGGCAACCCGCGGCTGCGAGTTTATCACAGCCGCGAGGTTACAAGTACGCAGGCGCGAGGTCACCGCGTCTGCATGTTGTTGAATGTAGACGCGGTGACCTCGCGCCTGCGTACTTGTAACCTCGCAGCTGCGATAAACTCGCAGCCGCGGGTTGCCCAAACTCGAGTTTTGTGAATTTCCCCCTTGGACTCTTACTGTAAGGATTAGCCATGTGGAAGTGATAGGATTGCTCCTTGTATTAAACATTTAATGATAGTAACTCATGTTAAAAATTAGGTGATTTATGCTCACAAAATGCGTAAATAAGTTACCTAAACCAGGATCCGGTTGAGAATCTTCCTTGTGAACCGGTCTTTGTTAGTATAAATTCTTTATTTAAAGAAAACAATAATAAGATAATAATGGTATACAACAAAGGAAAGTAATGACCGATAAGTGCAGGTGGCAGATTGAAGGCGAAGCAGCAATGTGAGAGCCATGGCTTTTGGTAGTAAGTAGCTCAGCACACACTCAGGCACATGGAGATACTCACCCATGCCTCTGCAGGGTGCAGTACATTAATGTGTCCATGGCACAATGGACCAGATTCAGACTTATGACTGTGCTGTGTTCATTGCTCCAGCAGGAATCCCCTCTGTATTCAGACATCTGTGCCATTGCCTGGGAGACCACTGCCCATTTTGATGCATAGGTCCTACCGCTTACTGTGCTTGGCTAATTCCCTTCCACTACTGAGCACAACTTATCCCAATGCTGAAACCAGTGAGAACACTGAATGACGCAGATTGCGATGTGATTGCTGCGCTTGTAACAAACAATTTCTGTTTATTTATAAACAATAAAAGCATATTACAACCTGGATGTGACATAAGAAAAAAGTTCAAGAACAGGTGAAAGAAAAAAAAGAACAAAGGACCAAATGAACTTTACCATATAAGCTGCCAAATGAGGATGTGATATGCACAAAATTCATCCAAAATCATTGCATTAATACACAGTAAAAACAGTGATTTCATCCAGCATCCAAAATGTTTTCAATTATACTATTGAAAAACGTTTTCTTAAAGAAATATTTCTCTTACAATTGTACAACAAAGAAAGTTGATGATTGTGTAATTGGACATTTAAATCCCAACTTCTGTTGAGTTGGAATGCACAGTAATTCATTACATTATAATAGTAATTGTTTATACAGCAGGTATAACGTATAAGTTCTCACACAGACAATGACGTTGTAGCTTTGAGAACACAACGCTGATAACTTATGACTATGAATAAGCAGGGCTTCAGAGGGAAGACCGCCTTTACTGGTACCAAAGATGCCTAAGCCTACCTGCTACTGTGTCCTGCACAAGTTATGTATTTTAGACACACAAATCTGTTTCACCCTGTGGGTTTATTGCAAGCTGTATACACTGGATATCAGGGTGTGTACCCCTTTTATGGCTTCTATTAATCCAGGGTCCCCCTGCTGCCATTCATTTATTGCAGCTAGTCAACATACCAGAAAGTAGCCACCAAATAGAGGAAGTGAACAAGTTCTAATTACGCCTTATACACATACATTGCAGTCAACATGACCTCTTGACAACACCATAATGAAGCACTGTCACTTGAAAGAGCACGATCCAATGTAGAATAAAATTCTCAACATTGATCAGTTATATATACATGGAGCCGGTTTTAAACTTCCCAACACGCTGCTATAAAAGAATGGGCTTTGTACCCTATTCCCTAGAAACTGGGGTAAAGTGATATGCGGTTGACTGACAAAGTCCCCCCATAGAACTCCCATAGGGTGGCAATATGATGTATGGAGCTCTTTATAAGTCATAACATTATGCCCGTGCCTTCACCCATAGTTTAGAAAAGCACATACCCAGCAGATTTATAAGAGCCATAGTCTGTGTTTTTCATGGCATAATAAAAAGTTTTCATAAAATAAATAAACTATCATTTGGAAAGTATTGAAAAGGTTTCATGGCCATTCTTCTCCCCAATGTTTTTGCTACATATAGTTAGAATTTGATGGCATTTTGCCTTAAATTGTGTTTACTGTTCTCAAAAACTAAAATTCCCAATTCTGTAAGCATTAAAACAACACAAAGCATGCCAGAAACATTCTCATGCTATGAGTTACACCAAACACAATAAAATACATTAAAAGTGATGAATTAAACAGTATAAAGGGTGGGCGGTCACATAAATGTCAGCCTAATGTTACTTTGGGTAGCATGTTTCTCATGAAAACACCAGCATACAAATCACAACCATTTGTGAAAATGCGGTTTGAAGTCAATGAAACTTGGGACAACTTATGAATAGGTTCAACCATGGGCTTAGGAAGGACTTCAGTTTGGGTGAAGGAGGACATTAATGTTCATACTAAGATTTTTCATGTTCACAGAGGAAGGACGTAATATAATTCTTATTCTAAAGTCAGTATTTATTGATCTTGAATAAACCTTCTCTGTAATACTTCTAGCGTCTTCCTTTTCTCATGCACCATTCTTATGTGATCACTGAGCCTGTATAGTCCAGTGGCGCATAGTTGGACCACAATTGTGTTTTCATGTTGGGCCACGGAAATGTGCACAGTATGTTTCCTAACAGGAAAGAAAGTTCCACCTTGTGTTACCACCTCTGCCAGTTCCAACTATTTCTGTTCAGTTCCAGTTTAACAGTGTTGTCTTCCAGAAATCATCAGAAGTTGATGCTGGAGGATTTGTACAGTGCTGGTGTTGTCCTGTTATCCTTAGCAGTTGTACGTATATGCCCATGTTTTGAGCAATGATGTTTCTGGCAGCTAGGAGGTCTTAGGGTCACAGTTTGCACCTATTGCTGATCATCCTGCTAGCTGTATTTTGTAGTAGTTGCCTAGCAAATACAGGAAGCTCTCTAACTTTATAACCCTAATTCGGGCAGCCTTTCACTGCCAGAGTATAGGCTCACTTCTGAAAAGCCGATTTTGGCTTCTGTTAATACTCTATGGATTGTACTCTGTGGACACTCCGAACATACTAATACAGTCTCTACAGCTCCTTTAGCTTTCAGCCTTCCAATTCAGTCAAATCAAATTTCAATGTGTTTAAGCATCCAATGTAGTCACCAATGTTCCAAGTGCTTAGAGCATTCCAGTATAGAACACCATTATTCCATTGATTCCTGTCTACTAATCTCTACTCTGTATCTTATCTGCACACTGTGTCAGTACAGGGGGCTGCCACCAGGGCTTGCGATCTGCGGTCTGCAGTGTAGTCTGTCCTGGGCTCTGGTGAGTATCAGATCCTCAGTTAGACTCCACTCCCTAGTGAGCTAATATATCATCAATGAAAGAGCCTGGTTGAAACCATAAAATCTGATATAGCTTACTGTGTCCTTAGTTTAATGATGTATTATGATAGCTAATACCATTTTTCACTTCTTTTTGCAATTTTCACGTTGTATCGAGATTATATTTATTATTTAATTGTAAAGCATTTACAACAAAGTCCAGCAAAGCAGAATAAATTGTTATGCGACTGATACAGACTATGACTCAGGACTTTGTTGCAGCTGGAAAGCAACTCTGGTTGCAGTGTTGCCATCTTTAGATTGACTTGTCTGTGTAAAACCCAAATTTATAATTATTTAAACTCAGCCCGATGTGAAACATGTAAGTCCTTGTGGGAGAACCTCCCATTTAGCTGTGATGAATGCTACTGTTTATTACTTACAACCTTACTGGAGTTTGTATATATACAATATACAAGGCACACATATTCCGATACAATGGTAAGGTTACATCACTTAGGGCTGGATTCAGCTTTTCACTCTCATGGGTAAAACCATGTTGAATTGAAGGGGGGGGGGGGTTAAAATGAATGTCAGTGTTTGCATGCAGGGAGAATACTTTATTGTTGAATTTTGCACACAGATACTGACCAGCGTTACTGTTACACTGTTATTAGACTAGGAAACATCAGCTGACACCTGTTATGCTGATTGCAACTAATTAAATTTACCTCCCCTGCAATTCAACATGGTTTTGCCCATGAGAG
>JABWIB010001954.1:0-17609 GCA_016617825.1 Platyplectrum ornatum | reverse complement strand
GTGACAACTTTTGCATTTGAAAATCAGGGAGATTGTGATAGTACTATCAAGGAGTTACACCAAAGGTTGTGTGTCTTGTGTCACCAAAGGGGTGTGTCCCTTAGATAACCCCACCTTAGGGCATGTCTAGTGCTGGCAGGAAAGCTATTTCTCAATATAAAAAAAGCAAATCCGCATTTATTGTTTTATTGTCAGCGAATAAACATGTTCAGTATTTAGGGTGAAGCCTGAATTATAGATCCATTGAATTTTTTTAAGTAAATATAATAAAGCAAATAATACCTAANAATAATAATACTGGAACCTTTGAACTAATACTGCTATGTCTAAAGTAAAAATTCCAAAGCATTGAAGCCCCCAACAAGGATCTTACAGGACGAAGCAGCAGGCTGTGTGAAACTCATAGAAGTCATACACTATATGACTATGCCGTATGGTATTTGAATGCGTTGAGGAAATTTGGCTTATTCCCAAAACACACAGCTCATAGTAAATGAAATAGTAAGCAGGGATACTGACAGTCTATACCCCTCTCTCTGACACTGTCTCCGCTACAAAGGGATGTATACATCTAGCCAGAACAAAGAATATTTGTTTGGTTCTGATATAGTAATAGAGAAGCAGCGGAAATTCTCCCTGAAGGATTTTACCTGACACTGGAAAGACAAATAGCATCACTCATTCTGACAGCTGATATGTTGTGTTTTTATGTGTAAATGTTTGTGCATGCTGTCGTGGATGTTTGTGTACCTGTTTACAAGCCAGTCGGTGTGAGTGTGCTAATCTTCCTAGCAGCTGATGTGTACCTATTAGTGTATAGGAGTGAGTGCGGCTGTGTTCCTGGATGTGTATGCAGATTCATATTTCATCTTGGATCCATGTGTGCCGCTATTCATTCTTCTATGTGTGTTTACTTAAAGGGGATCTCTGGGATCAGGTTCACATGCACAGGCGTGAGGCCTGTGACGTGAGTGAATGTATGGGAGACTTGTTGGGGCACCGAGATATCGTAGCGTCTCTGTTTTCACATCTTCTGGGATAAAATCAATCCCTCGTCAGAGTGATCTATAACAATATTAACACTTCTGGATATGTTCTAAAATTTCATCCAGCTGTATTTTTGTGGTGATAAATGGAACGCTTTATGTTGAAAACATCCGGTGGCAGTGTACGTGTCAGTTTGTGTAAGAGTCACAGATCCTGAGCTGCGCTTATTTCTCGAACGTGAACGAGGGCAAATGCAAAACAAAATAAATAATACAATTCTCAGTTAAGGGAAGATATTATGTGTAAGACAGAGAAACAGGAACACTAACCAGTATCTGTGTAAGATGGCTGTGGCCAGGTGGACGGACTCGCCGGATGTGACAGGATGACTCTGAAAGAGGCAGGTAAAATAGGTGTATGTAATAGTAATACGTACTGTGGATGGAGTGTAGGTACAGGGTCCTATACCGTGCCCACACACTATACAATATCATCTCCACTGGGACAATATAATTCGGAATTACAAATGATCAGATTATCATTCAAGACTCTTTCTGGGATGATAATCTGATCTTTTGTCACCCACACACTAAAANGATTATTGTGTCAATTCACATTTGCTGTGAAACATAGTTATCTACAGGCAATACTTACTGTTATCTAATTGGTTTTCTCCTTTATTATATGTGCCTTGTTAATGTATTGCAAAAGCTTTGAATCTAATAGAGGATAGTCATCTGAAAATTTTAAAATTCCATTACTATACCTAGAATATTTCCTGATATAATATAATATGCAACTGATCTGAATGGGCTAATTCTATTTATGAGCAAGATAGAGGAAGACAAACAAGGTGATAAGTAGTATTTTAGCTAATTAAAACATTTACTATAGTGTAATATAGGACTGGGGTATGTTTACTATTTAAAACAAATGTTCCCAGATAAAACATTAATATTCATTCAAAGAAAAAAAAAGTTAGTAAAGTACTTTAGCCATTTCTATATATCTGTACTAATAGGGATTTAAACTCATAACTCATAGAAGTTGTTTAGTAAGTGTAGTGCCGAGACCTGAGTTATGAGGCACTATATGACATCACATTACTGTATTCCATGTATAACAAAAGGAAATAAAAATGTTAATTAAAAGATTTGAACACACACGGCAGTGATTGCAAGCCAATTGATGTAAGACATGTGCTACGCAGATTTTTACTCATTCTTTCTACCAAATAAGAGCTACGGTTTATGATTAACAATGGGGTTGAGAGTTCAAGTCTTGTTATGCTAAGGGTAATCTTTCAGGGGATGATGCGGAATAGTCACCTAGACAAGGACTAAACAGACTTTTTTCTAGTATCTGATCATAAAGGTTATATGCAAGCTTTGTCCTATATCTTATACTCCATACATGGAGAAGCCTATTGAAATACACATTACCTTAGACTAGGGATGACCTATCCTACGTATGTTAAATCTTTAAAGAAAGTTCCAATAGAACATATGTAGCTGGAATAGGGAGGTTGNTGGCTTTGTCTCTCAATTAACAAGGTGTTGGCCATCAACCCATCCTCACAAAATGTCTTAAGACCTGACGTAAAGAGCTGTTTTGCATCTTTGTGTTTTGCATTCTGCGTTAACATTGAGGAATGTGATGAAATAAAATAATATATAATGAATCACTTTAGAACTATAAAAATTGTAGGGAATCTGTAATTTTTTGTCCAAAGAGCCTGAGGAAAGTTATTGTGGTTGAAACATTTTAGTAGGAGATATCCATTGTCCGGTTTTCTCAGCTCAGGCAATGTGTGGCAATGAAGTGTTCCATATTTCTTGGCTTGTGGGGGTGCTCCCAACTATTTAAGCATGCAAGACTTTTAAGGAGTCATGGCAGAAAACAAACAGTATGTGAAATATGTATTTGGTCCAATGCTGTATTTAAAACAGGTTTTATTGCTCTACTCTTGGCTTTGTGGTCAGGTTTCAAGTGTGAGCTTCAGGTAATGTCATTTCAGTTTCATCATGGTGGTGTCTCTGACAAGAGGAGTCATTCTTAGTCCCGACAGATTGATGGTGAAGAGGACAGCGTTCTGCTGAGTAGGTGGAAAAGAAACATTAGACCGTTCCCCTAGGATACATGAGTAATATGCACTGTACTCTGTCCCTGTGTGATCGAAGCCAGGAAACATAATATATGCCCTGTATATAATATATTACACTTAAATACAAGTGGCAAACTGATGGAATCATGGAATATACTAGAAATTCATGCTGGCTGAACTAATTCTAATGGGTATAAAAAGATAAGATTAATATAATAATACACTTATTTGTTATATAAGTATTCTGTATTACTAACTCAAAAATAGAGAGTTCCTCTAACAAATCATGGTAATGAGTTACTATGTAATTATGGTATTTGGCTGAAGTAGAGTCATTCCACAAGGAGGGTTTCCTAAATATTGAAAACATCACAACCACCAGACTCCTATAACAAATGTATTTTAACCACTAGGTCAGCTACTGTATTCAGCGAGTGGTTACTGTTACCATTAAGATGATGATAATGTTGACAATGAAACGGTCAAAACCAAAAAGTCAACTTATTCATTGTTGAAAGAAACAAGTTCCTGACAATTATAATACTGACAATGGCACCATCTTTACATATGTTAGAAATTGTGTCCAGGTGTTGATATTTATGCTTCCTGTTCGCCCTTGATCCTCTCCGCTGCTTGACGTTTGTTCCATTCTGTCCTGTAGAATAGTTTCTCTCATCTTCTATATTTCCCTTGTGCACTCCTGCTCCATTTTCCATGCTCTGCACAGTCTCTGGCTCTCCGCTGCTATCCTTCCAGTTGTCAGTATCTTTCCGCTGCTGTCCCTTCAGCTCTGTCTTGCACTGTCTGTGGCTCTTCTGGGCTGTCTCTCTGCCTGTAAGGCTTACTCTGTATCCACCTTTCCCCTATGTTCTTTTGCTGTCTCTTCAGCTGTGTGCACTTATCCTCTGCTGTACGTCTGGCTATTGGCATCACAATATACAACACAGTTGTTACAACCCAGTCATGTCTTATCGTAAAGCGCTACATAATCCGATGACGCAATATAAAAACCTGTTAATGAATAATTGTCAAATTTACAACATTATACGATAAAGTAAGGTTATTATAAGTTATTAATGACAGAATACACTAAAATAAACAAACTTTTAATCATGGGAATACAACCCATGTTGATATGGCAGGACATTGCATATTCAGACAGTTCAGGTGATGAAGTGTAAAGGTTAGTTCTGATGAAAAGAAACGACTAAGAAACATGTAGACCATTTACAAAGCTATAGTTACAGTACATGTAGAATTCGGTTGAATGGTACACATGTTTTTAAATATACCAGTTACAGAAAATCTATTGTGTGTTTGAAGTGCTAGAAAAAGATCCTGACCTGTTATTTCTAGGATATCAGCGTTGAACACTAGGTATTGTGTCAGAGCAAAGAAAGGCAAACAACTCATAAGGGCCCCAGTATAATCTCTGGCTGGTTAAATTACAGGGAAGTGTCATTTCCCTCTTCCGCTAAGTAAAGTTTGGGGGGAAAACTATACCATGCTAATGGACAATCTGTTGGGTCACAGGGCACCAGTTTCACGTGGCTGCCAATAGCTATTCTGGAAACCTGATCCTCGAGGCTTAATAATAGCCTCATGAATATTCAACATAACATTTGGATATGATTAGAAGACTTTCAAGCTTTAGTAACAAATGTAAATCAGTCTATTTTGCTGCTTGGTGGGTTCTCTGTGGTCCTTGCCCCATTCCATTTCTTTCAATGGACCAGATCCTGACTTTAGGTACTACTGNTTTACTACAAGTAGGAAAAAGCCATGTAAAATTTTCATTGATAAAATATTCCAAACACTACTTTATAGGATGCATAGAGCAATAGTAGTTACATGGATTGTAGTGATAATACTGTCTATTAAAGCTTTTATAGAGATACATCAGGGTTGCTGACTCGGGAGAATCAGCAAATCTTCCGGGACATTTAATGTAAATCACTGGCTCTAGCCCTAAGTGTTACAGAAGATGGGCGAGGCTTCATTGTGTCAAACCCTGCCCATCCACAGTAAATACAGACAGCTGTCTTCAGGGATGGGGCGTCAAGCGTGATTGCCATAAATCATGCCCTCCGCCCACCACCATGCTACTGGCTCTTGGTATCTCCTGGGAGGGAGAAGCTGAAAGTCAGCAACCCTGAGATAGATAGATAGATAGATAGATAGATAGATAGATAGATAGATAGATGCATATGACATATTGAAAATGTTTCCGAGAGGAATGCGGTTAAGAATCTGCCTTTCACTTCGGATTGGGTCATAGTTGGCAGAGTATTCATGCATTGTATGTTGGATGCAATCAGTGNACTGTCAATTTCGCATCTGCACGGCTTGGAGTCTTAGGCCATTATTTGGCACTTTTGTTCAAAATAAAGAGAAACAAATTAGAAACGCTAAATCAGATACAGAGGTTGTTTATATAGTTGTGTGCACTCTATTCAATTATTTTCATGTCCCCTCTTATGGCTATTATCTGCTATTCACTACCCCAAGTGACCCCATCAATATATCTGACAGGATATATGGGAAAACAGAAGATCACAGAATAAATGAATAATGACATAGTTATAAAATAAAAAATGGAAACATATGTAAATCTAATACAGTGAATTAAAAGTCTACTCTCTCATCTAGAAAAAAAAATTGAGGAAATATATTTAAGACAATTAAGTAAATTATCAACCACATTGGTTCATGCAATATTTATAATTAGCCAATACATACAAAGCAATACATTCCCCCAACCATCTGAAGGGAAATCCACCAGTCACATATGCAATATCTCTCTAAACGTCTGCACTGCAAGTCACGGAAACGTATAATAACTTGTAGCGAACATGTGATTGGATGGCTGCCAGCGCTGTGTGTAAATCATTCATCTAATACTGCCAAGGATCAGCAGCAGAGGTACAATNAGAGGGCTAAGTGACGCTATCTGCTATTGATGCCAAATGGCCCAATAAATAAGACCAAATGCAGAATCGGTGTTAAGTCTGTAAATGATAAACAATGAAGTTAATGTAATGGCTTAGCGCACAAGGAATCAGTAGGCTAATCTTAATTAAGGGAATAATTACATTACATCAATTTAAGAGGAAGTACTTAATGATATATGGCCTGCTGGTTTAACCCTTTAGTCAGAGAGCCATTGTAATACCCAGGCCATTCAAGGTGCATCATGTGGCATAACTGGGAGCATAGTGTGCGGCAGATACTGGGCCCAGAAGAGAAGGAGGCCCAGGGCCGGCACCCATCCAGCAGAGAGCAAGGGAGACAGCAGTTTAAACAGAGCTCAGCGTATCCTCAGCTTTGTGCTATCCTCTGCTGGCAAGAAATAGAAGGGGCCNTGGACAAAGCTAAGCTGTCACCTCTTGCCAATGTCCCACCTCCGCCCATGTCTACTTCTGCCCATGTAAAATAATCTTCCAATAACTCTTACATAACAAGTACANTGATGGTTGCATAACATTAGTTATCTTTCAGTTTCTATTAATCCTCCAATCTGGAAAATGTGCAGAGCAAACATTACTGACCTGACNATTTGATTTAATTTAGGGCGGTCGTGCCACCCTGCTAAGTTACATTTATGTTCTCTGTGGTATACATCAGACACCATACTGTGGATAAGCAGATGCTGGTCTAGGTATACTACTTGGCTGAGTAACACACAGGCTTTTATACACAGCAATTTAGGCAGGTATGGTATTTCAGAAGTATACATGGTGTGATTTACGGTTTAGGTCAATGAGAAAAAAGTTCTGGGTAGCGTTTATGAATCAGGAATGCTGGGAATCATGATGTATTAAAGAAGACATTCCATTTTTGATTAGCATTTATTGACATTTAAACATTCCTGTTATTATTGTAAATGATCAGCTTCAGTTACAGTCACTGAAATTATCTGCAAGGGGATTTCTTGGAACAAACTCTTGGAGGTAAGAGGTCCACAGGAGCAGCTCGGGCAGGAATGTAGAATCATGAAGTAATGTAGAAAAGATATTGGTCTGATATGGGATTAGGTTGGAGACAGAGACATGCAGGCGATGCCACATTATAGGACATTGCAGGTGTTTTGAAGCTTCTTCTCATTAGTTGTGAGGAAATAAAAGGTGCGTGACACGGGGTCCGATTTAGAATTCTAAACATATTGCGTTGGATATACTTTCCTGTCACAGACAGAAAAATTTCCCCTTATGAGTTCTAATTCCAAACTTAATTCCACACATGCAGCCTTATGATTAGGACGTCATACGCAATTAGATCCAAGTCCAGTGCACACTGCACAAATTAAATGATTCCTCAATCTGTCAATGTAAAATCTGTATGTTCGCAGTGAAGTCAGCAAGGACCTGAAGCTGATCATCTGGCATACACATCTGTACAACCAGCTCTCCAATGTTTAATGTCCAGTTCAAACAAAAAGCTGATATATGCACATACAATGGATAAACCAGCTNTCAACGTCCTCTTTTATTTATTGTCATTGTTTGTAAATGTAACTTAACTGAAACTTTNCATCAATTTAAGGGTATGACTTTTCCCACATAATTTAATGTTAACTTGTACAAAGAGGCTGCAGACACAATTCCATATTGTACACAATAGTGCAGGCAACATGCTCTGAACAGTAAGGAGGTTAAAGTGACTCATGCTATATAAACAGAGCTGGAAATAATGTGCTAAGCAGGAAAAAATTAAACCAATCGAAAGGGCTATAAATCAGCGCTACTGTCCCCCTGCCTGGGTTCTGACTAGATAGAAAATGCATTAGGGGCTCTCTGCAAATCACAGCGCAATAAATTTATTTCATGGATATGTCATAAAAATGAAGCACTGACAGGATTATTAGTAGATCAGCAAGTCACATTCTTATGTTACAATGTTAGAAAAGCTTTAACATGCCATCGTAGCTACACGGAAAAAGTTATTATTTCATATGTGAAATAAAATAATAAAACATGCACATAAGATACGGACAAAATATATCAACATATTACTGCTTACAAAATATGTGTTGATTACTTCAGTGATCAAGTAATGATAATGATTGGCAGTTCTTCACCCCAACCCTCCCCAAAAAATGACCTGTGCTTATAATACATTCANTTTAGTTGATAAAATATAAAATGTATTAAAAAGCTTTTTAGATGCACCCAAAGGACTGCACATAAAGTTAGGGTGAGGGCTGTATTGCATCTAGACATATAGTTCTCATACATTCCTCCTGCAATTCCCATAGCCTTGTGTCAACTATTGCATAGTCCCGGCCAAGTATGAGCAGAATATTTTATTACAGCACTTGTCACTCATTAAGCCGCAGGTCTGCAGAGTTTAAGAACATTCTACACGGGATTAGAAGAAAGTCTAAGAACTTATTAAAGCCCNGTCAAGTACAACAGTCAAGTAATTCAGAGTAAGGTTCCAGTGTATTTGTGCCATGAGTTCAGATAATGTTTAGGGTTGATGCATATTTTATGAAAAGAAAGTGTTTAAATAAATCCTGGGAGTGTAATAATGTTTGGGATTTGGAAAAATATTGGTAACATNGAACAGGCTGGTATATTGGATGAGTAGGTCTGGTACCTTAATGAAAGATATACATATCGAATGGTAAAGTTATTGGACATGTAACTGGGGAACAGTATTGCGTGTTGTCATTTTCAATCTGTCAAACCTGAAATTGACAGAAGTTTTTAAATATTTGCTTCAAAATATCCAAGAGTAGTGGTAAAGCAGACCTAAAGACCTCCCACATGTGATTATGTAACCATTAGGGGAATCTGAGCAGGGCTGCTGCTGCAAACCAGCACATTGATAGACATATTTTTAAAACTTGCTACAAAAACAAGATTGTGGAAGGACGGGAGTATGGAAAATGACTCAGAGCAACAGTAAGGCAGTATCTGCTATGAGATATTCTTTGTGTCGGGTTACCGGTTAAAGTCCAAGAATGCTGTGGTTTCATGGCAAGGATTAGACCCTGCTAACATCATGTCTTTGAGGGGAGCCTGGCCAGAGGACCGACTTGTGTGCGGTTCCGGCAGAGATCTGCTTCTGCTGTGGAAAATCAGGGACAAGCAGTTTTCCTTCAAGTACACTGATATAGGAGCCACACTCTATGACAATCTATGGCCAAGCCAAAACACATTTGCAATGCACTACAGAAAGATGGCGTCTTTATTGTAAGGATTCCGTGTCACCGGGCTGAGCGTCTGCTAATATGTGGTGAATGTTATGTGATTTTATTTAAAGAAAAAGAACATTTTAAGTTTAGAAATNTACAATGCTTGTACTGTGTAAACCTTTTCTCTGAAAATAACATTTATATAATTGTATTGCATAAAATCATCACATCTTATGGCACTGGAACATCACTCATTGTTTAATGGACTTCTACAAACCTTGGGACATTATTCAGGGATTACTGGAGCTACAAAATAGGGGTCTCTAGCTTATTAATGTTTGATCAGGAGGTGGGTGCACTTTCCAGTATAAGGGCCCTATTCAATTCAGCGCAAAGTGCTCTACAGCCGTTGTAACATATTTGTGTATAAAAAAAATCACTTTTTTCCTACCGTGGATTTTTACTGTCTTCGCACTAAATTGAATGAGGCCATAAGCACGGAAGTGGAAGCGAACAGCAGTCAAAGATAAATAAATACCAATATGTTGTTTACCATGTACAAGTGTATTATGTTTAGCCTTCAATCATACCTTGTTTCCNTGATAATAAGACATACCCCAAAAATAAGCCCTACCCTAATTTTTGTGAAACAGTCCAAAATAAGCCCTACCCCGAAAATAAGCCATACCCCAAAAATAAGACCTCCCCTGAAAATAAGACCTCCCCCAAAAATAAGCCCTAGTGAATTCCCCAGGACTTGGGGGCATGATGGGTATAAAAGCAGGACTGTTTTTATAAATCTCTGACAATGTTAATTAAATNAGACCTACCCNGAAAATAAGCCCTATGGTGTTTTTTTGGACCAAAAAATTATAAGACAGTGTCTTATTATNGGGGAAACANGGTAGTACTTCAATCAGAGACACTACAGAAAATATGCATTCATCCTAATCTTGGATTTTAATGTAACAAATGTTTTATTTCTCTTCAGAGACACTGTGACACTGTGAAGTGCATCCTGATTTTTCTGCCGCTGCTTTTAGCCAGAAGCTCAGATATGGCTATGAGTAAGATGTGACCAAGGTAAGCAATCACTCTATTTCCTTGAACACAAACAGTTGTGTATTATATTTTATTTTATATTGTAGTCGTGATATTTCAACACTGCGGCCTAAATTTACTAAACTGCAGTATAGGAAAAGTTTTTTTAGCCATTAGTTTTTGCTATTAAACATGAATGTTGATAGGGAAGATTCATCTGAAGCTGTATTGGATATAATATTAGTCTTGTTTGTCTCGGTCAATGATCTCCGGTAGTGAGTGGGTTAATGACTTTATTTGAAGTTGGATGAGACACACAGAATGGAATAATATCTTACAGCTGGTTTACAGTGGAGTGTTTATCAATGCGTTTGATGTTGTTTCTCTGAGGAAGAGAAGGCATTAATTGTGGAAGAAAATAAACCTGTTTCTATTAATGTGGAAGGGTCTTTCCAGGAAGGGCTGAACGTGGCATGCCGCTTCATGTTTACAGCCGGCACAGCATATGGTCAAGCCCCTCCGCAGCAGCAGGGTTATGGTTATACGCCTCCGGGAATCATGGGATGGT
Organism: Platyplectrum ornatum; assembly: GCA_016617825.1. NCBI lineage: Eukaryota > Metazoa > Chordata > Amphibia > Anura > Limnodynastidae > Platyplectrum > Platyplectrum ornatum. Next base: position 6,770 of record JABWIB010001954.1, on the reverse strand, counting down.
AGCTGCCATTGTTTCTTATTTTTCATAGCCCCCGCTCTGTAGTAATATGTTACAATTTTACCGACAAAACATTGTCAGAAGAACAGTTGAGGGGCTCTACTGGTAAATAATGTGTATAGTGTATGTAGGAATTGGCATGCTTATAGTCACATTTTAATTTATATAGTGTGTACACAGGTTAACTTACTCAGAGGAGAAATCAGACTGCTGGAGAGGGGAATAGCCTGCATACATATATACTGTCACATACTATGTGATGATATCATATAACCATTATTGTTCACACTTTCAATTTGAATTCAGAAAAGGTCACTGGAATTCCAGGTTAATAAGATCACTTGACAATGTATATTGCTTTATTTTATAATCCCCACAGATATCCTAGAATGTTACTGTACTGAAAGTGGGGACACAATTTATAGCACTATGCCATTATTCTGGAGGAATGTCAACTCTGTAACTAACTAATTCAGTGCCCTGGGCGAGAGAGAAATCCAGCACTCCCACTTTCCCCCTTATATTATCATTCTATGAGATGTTTGCTCCTACCTAAAATTTGTATCATTCTTACAGATTTGCCAGTTTATTTGACCATATTATCACTTACACTACCCATACAATCTCACTAAGTCTCCTGTCTATGTCAGAAAACAACAGTCCACACAGACCATAAATCTAATAGCTACTAAAGACCAATATTAGATAATGTAATCTTTGTGTGACGCCTTCTAAACTGTCACAGATGTGGGCAACCTCCCGTTATCCAACATTTCACTTGTTTACATACATGCTTACTGCCACAGAGAACTGAATTTTAGGTCACTGCCCCTCTTGACCTCTTAGATGTGTATCGCATCTGTCTTGTCTTATATCTGTATGACATTTTTCAATGCTGCATATTATGCATTCAACCCCAGACTACAAAATTGGACACAGACATCACCTCACTATAACAGTGTATGCTACTCCCACTGTCTCATTATCACTATTGTCACAATCTCCACTCCCAGGCCTTAATTTACTAAGCTGGGAGATTGAAAAGTGGGGATGTTGCCCATAGCAACCAATAAGCAATCTCTGTGCTTAGTAAATTTAGGCCCCAGTCTTACTACAGTTGCTGGACAAATGTGGGTTCAACAATTTTGTTAAATTTCATTTTCTGCTATTGTTCTTTGCAGTATAGACAAATATTTGTACAGCGTGTACCGGGTCACAAATGTTTCAGCAGATGGTTGGGAGACATGATGATTTCAGATTGGCTGGTAATTTGGTATAGTGTGTACAGGTTAGCTCTACTGCCTCCATTTACCATTTTATGCATATAGCCAACAGTATAAGTTTCACACTGCAAACACATGAACTATTGTTCTGTGAATGTTCACCCTAATTTTGGAATCTAGCAAGAGTTGCTCTTGTAGTTTTTTATCCAATGTATCAATATGTAAGTAGCATCTGAAACAAAGAAAGGGCATAAAACGTATCCCGAATTCTGAATCTGTACATATTTTCCAGGCATTTGGTGACCAGCCAAATCATAGGGAGCACTAGACCACAGGAATTGTGTAACAAGTTCCCACAAGCAGGGTCTTCTTNTCTTTCTCATTTCGTCACCTATGACACCAGACTGTTCTGTTTCTGTGACATTTTTCCTTAGACACAGCCTGCATTCATCTGCTCTCCACTTGTCATGTCATTTCCCCTTAATGAGACTTTCCTCATTACTGGTGGTTCTGTAATTTGTTACTCCTGACTGTTTGAATCAGNACTCTAAGGGCGTTGTATACGNGTGTATGTCATACTGTCACTTCTCCCAATCATTGAATTAAAAACAAAATTGTAAATCCCCATTCACTTCTAAATGTTCACCACTACCTCNACATCTCCGCTTTGCCACTGGTTTGAACTGTCTTTCTTATTTCCTTGTGATACTATACACTGTTTTCTTGAATGATCTCTGTATAGTAATTATAAACCACTTTTGGAAAGTTACATATAAAATATTTAAAATGAAACCATTGCACTAGATTTACACCCACTGATGCTGTGTTAGGAGCTCCACTCTCCTCGTCTCATACGCCTGGACTTACGATCTAAGGACCCTATCTTAATGTCAGCTGCTTAGCACACCTTTTCTGTAAAAATTAAACCCATCCCTCATCCCAGTAATGTTGTCACCCGCAGTTGGAAACTACGTAGACACACAATCAGCACTGATGTAGTCTGTTAGTGTTGACATAAACTTCCCTTGTATATTCAAATGACTACATGACTTTACACACATATTATACATTTAAGTGTAATATTCTCCATTATTCATATTATTGTGGAATTACGACAGTGTCATCTAGTAGTGATGTGCCTGTGGAAATGAGGAATGCTGACATATCATAACAACAAGATGTTTTTCGAATCACTGATCAATGTGACCCAGGTCCAGGATCCAGAGAGACTACTAGCACAGAGCTACAAAGTGTTAAAACTTCNTGAATCCTCTCCTCTCCACCCTTCACTAATCTTCAGGGGTTACCTATGAGTGCGTGTGCAGAAATGATTCTGATGCCTGTGTAACAATGCCAAGCCGCTAAGCACCTCCAAACCTTCCAGCCACTGTGAAAGCTGCAGATGGCTCTAAGGGGATTTACTATAGGGAACATTCAGATAGCAGCATAACTTCTTCCAAGCAGCAGAGGCTGCTGCATTATACCCAGAACTTTCCTAGGAAATCCGCTCCCTGCGATGTACTCTCCAGATGTATGATTTTGTTTAGGGATGGCATGCCTCAGTCTCCTGAAGCATGAACAATATGCAATTAGAAAGCGGTGTCTAGACAGAATACAAGTAGATGAAAAGAGAAGATATTCCCTACCTCTCGCAGCTCTGGTATAATTCAGCATTAGCATGTGTGAGTAGCTAAAGGTCCGGTAACAATCAATGCAAATAGACTGAATGATAATGGACCTGCTTTTACCTGGAGGTGACAGTAGAGCAGGCTATGTGCAACTCTATAATGACATAGGACAGGGTACAGATTTATTACAAAAGAGGTTCTCATATACAAAAGTTCTCATATTGCTAGAGAGATATGATGCAGCAGGGATTTGACTCTGTGTAGCGGAAGCAGAGCTCCACAGCTGTACATCACTGGTTCTGTATGCTGGGTTATTCCCTGTGTATGTTACTACTACTACATATGTAACTGGAATGTCCTGTCAGCTGGGTGTAATTTTAAAGCTGCCCATTCACTACAATGATTATAGAGACGATCATATCATGTCAGGTGATCAGGCCAATAATCATTATAGTGAATGGTCTAGATAAGTGACTAAGTCCGATTATTTGATCTTTTGTTATGCATGGAAATATTGGACACAAATGGCTAAATAAANGGCTCCTCTTATACCAGGGTTATTGGACCCAGCATGTGAGTGGTGCTGATAATAGGATCCTTTCTCGCCCACCTCCTGGTAGTGTATGGCTCTATAGTAGCTCTTCTTTTCTAGAGACCCAAATCAATGCCCCACTGAGTGCCAAACATGTGTGTTATTTCCTAATTTGCATAGGAAAAAAGTTCTTTGGCAAGTCAATCCCCCAAGTACAATAAATAAAATGTGCCTGCCCAAAACCCTGTTAAAAATAATGGCAACATTTTTGTATTTAATATTGAATGTTTTGTTTTGCGCATTACCATTCACACCTCTTGTGAAAATAGTATAAACACAGCGTTGTATAGTATATAATGTAACCGTTTCATTCTACATTCTGGAAGAGTTTTACTGCCGAATGCATGAATGAATTATTACACTATGCTCATCTCATTCACACAGTACNTACACTAATCAATGAAAGCATCGTAAAACAGCTTTTTTATTAATAGATGTAACTAGGGAAGAGAAGGGGGATGACAAAAACATAACACAGACACAACATAAACATAAGACAATATCCCCCAGGAAACACCACACAGCCGCTGTGCCACATGTTTTTTACTTCGCTGCTAAACACCAAAGTAAGTGAAAGGGAAAGTCAGTGAAAGAAAGAGTTGAGCCAGGGCTACATTAGGGTGTGAAGCCGTGACTAACAAAACATGACCAAAAAGTTGCAACTTTGTGCTGGTTTAGCTTTCTTGGGTTGGTTTAGCTTCATTGAATTCAAATNTTTAACTGTTTAATGCTGCAATTTGATCATGTTAACACAANGATAATTGTGTATTAGCTGNGGAGCTGAAACCTTTCATATATTAAATAACTTTCAAAAGAATTCACATTTGTATTTTTTCTTTGATGTGCAGGTAACAAGAAAGGCAATATATGTATGTTATTAAAAGATGACCTTTAGCAATAATTGCGTTAACACGCTTTTCTACAGGACTGGAAATTGGGCCTTAGGTGCAGGAGAATTGGNAAAACTAAGCAGAGATAATCTTTAGGTGACCCTTTAGTGAAACTAATAGTAATTAGTGGTGTTCACAAGAAGTGATGACAGGGAGATAATGTCTGATCCTCACAGTTACAACTTAAAGGTTCAGCCAACTAACCATGATGTAATTGTACAGTTGCTTTGTACTTTGTATATCACAGCACCTCTATCACTTGTCACTGAAAAATTCACATTTTGTGTAAATTCTGTATTAATACAGAGAGAAGATGAATACATTTACTCTGAAGGGGATAGTTATTGTGGGGGAAAGGTATGGGACAGCTGCTAGTGAAAGCGTTATGGAAGATGTATTGAAATTCCACAGTGCAGCCATGGCCAACACACGCCACACTATTAAGACGTCCCATTCATCCATTTTAAGCNAGACTGGATGGGAAATCTTAATGTACTGTAGCCTCCACCCCAATGAGGGCATTAAAAGGAACAGAAGACAGATGCAGCGACAGTATGGAACATGTTGACTAATTGATTCTGCAATGAGTTTCTAGCAGGAGATTGATGGTGATAGCTGATCTATGGAATGGAAAGTGGTCTCTTTATTAGAAATGCCAGATGTAGCACGCATCCTCTCTTAGGTAGTGAGTAGAGTTTTAATTATTTTCCAAGCTGCAGGGTCTCTGCACATCAGGCCTTCCTCATTGTTTCTTAGTCAATTCGTAAAAACATAATAAAACACTTATCTTATTCTTCAACTACTATTTTCTCTTTATCCAAAATTGTACAAACTGCTGCAGGTTGTTATATAAAACCCCATAGAAGGACAGGTTGTTATTTAAACAAATAAAATTCAGTCAACCAGACTAAAATCCATAGATAAGTAGACATATGACTGCATTTAAAGGCATCTGAAACAAGTTCATAATTGTTTTTGAGATCTTTAATACCCATTTCCTGTCAATCACTGCAGGTCAGAGCAAACCGTGCTACTTCAAAGTAAAAGCATAGAAAGTTCTAGATCGGTCCGTTAACACAAGTGTGATTTCACTGACAAATGCAAAAAAAATATATGAGTATTATAAGCAACGGAACAACTAGTTCTCATATTCAGTCTATGTCTGAGACGCAAGCTCTTACTGTACCATTACCTGTATACCCTTTAGCAAAATAGGTACCATATGATTACTTTATCATCTGCCAGACACAGGTAAAGTGAATTTCCCTCTGACTAAGCCCTGCTCATCTGTCTACAGTTTTATATTTTGTTATTGAGTCACAGCTGATGGAAATGCTTACTGGCAAGAACCAGATGTGCAATGGGTGAGAGTGTATGTCACTGGGATCATTTCTTATTAGGCTGAGCTATAAAGAAGTTCTAAATTTAGTCTTTTCTGATATTAAGTAAAGTTGAAGTCTAAAGTCGAGGAGTAAGGCATCTGTGGAGGGTAATTGANTTGGCAAAAAAAGAACTTTAATAATGGTTGATTAGAGGGGAAACAAAGTCCAGGGCTGGATTTACTAAAAGGAAAAGATGGGAAAGGAATACATGATGCTAATAGCAACCAATCAGATTCTAGTTGTCATTCTCTGGTATGTAATAGAAAAGTAAGGGCTAGAATGTGATTAGATGCTAAGGGCAACATATACGCTTTCCCGCAGCTTAGTATATCTAGGCCTAGTTGTCCTATGCATTATAATGGTGTAACAGCAAATGCAGCTATGGTGTACAGCAAACAGCTATATTACCACCAGACCATGAGAATTTAAACATAAAAACCCAACATGNAGCACAATGCATAAGCCAATCTTTTGATGTAATTGGCGACCCTCATCTGTAGACTGGTCGTCCCTTTCCTCCCAGATTGAATGCTGCACAGGCCTTTACAATACATAATAGTGGCATAATTCAATATNGCTTTTAGTAATCCAAAGGATTATGAAAGTAAACAGCTTGTTTTGATGCTTTTAGCATAGATGACATTTTGCAGGAAGTCATAATGATATATGGGTACCCTGTGGGGCAGCTCTTAATAGTTTCTCCAGTTTGACACTAGAGAATTGAAACAATCACACTTTGTACTGTAAAACTAACCACCTCCTCATTTCCTTCTGGAACCCTGCTGGCATCTTGCAGAGCTGCAGTAACTGTATCTATCCGGAGCTGGGATTACATAAACTTTCCTGGGATGGAAGTGAAATTAAGAAGAGACGAATTCCCTTTTCTCCATAAACATTATCCTCTCTGTGCCTTTAGGCTGTATACCAATATATTTCTTCCTCTAATGACAGGTTATTCTTTATCATTTTGCAAATAATGTTTATATTTTCTTTTTTTTTTATCAACCTGTCACCATTACCTTCATTATCCCATCTTTATCTGTATTATTGTGTGTACA
>JABWIB010001953.1:69930-79986 GCA_016617825.1 Platyplectrum ornatum | reverse complement strand
ATATATATATCTCAAAATATTTATTCAACTTTATTTCATGTGTTATTTATAATTTTGCTTATAAAAGCTCGCTGTGCATCAAAGCAGCCATAAGTAGTATACCATGCGCACCAAACTCTCAAAGCAGCCATAAGTAGTATACCATGCGCACCAGACTCTGCTACACAGACTGCAGCTATGGAAGCCGGAGCCTCTGCGCTCACATTTACCTGCTACTGCATCCTATTCAGAGCTGCATGTTTCCTCAACTGTGTTTACAGGATGCACGCAAAAAACAGGTCCCATCTCCACAGTATAACTGATATAAATAACAATAAAATCAATTTGTTAATACTGATTTCTTGCAGTCATATATTACCAGCAATAATATATTACCTTGCTGGGAAACCTTATTCTTTTGCCAACTTTAACATGTTTGATCATGTTTGGTCATTTTCACACATTGAATATTGAGCTTGCATTTAAATTAGTTTGGAATGTGTTTTGAGTTAGGAGTAAGAATTTATCAAATGATTGGTTAGATATGAAAAAAATGTTTATTTTTTCTTTCAAATAACCTACTCTGAAGCTGTATTTTCTCATATACTGACTTAATTGAAAATAGTTTTGGTCTTAATGAAAGGCCAATGCTGTTTGNAATTCGCAATCTGTTAATGCTCTGGATTTGATTGCATGAGAAAATGTTTATCTTATGTTTCTATCATTTAGTCTCTTTATCGAATACAATGAACNGTCTTAGGATAAAACTACAGATTTTCCTCTTGCAATTGAATCCCAGGACACATTCTACAAAGAACTTTACTGTATTTATCTTCAACACCAAAGGATATGCTGAAGAAACTTTGTGAGACCTGATTGTACATGGAATCCTCTTACTTATCTTGTTATCATTTCATTTCCTGCTTTTTAAACAGAAGTTACTTAAATTGCACCCATTACCTATACACAGTGCTGTTCATAGGCAATCATATGATTTCAGGTCTAGCCCACAGAGTGTCTCATTGGCTCTGCTATTAATCAAGGCATTGACTGTTTTGTTGAGGAACTAGTTTAAAATAAAACAATATTNGTACTAAAATGACACTAAGGATCTGATTCAAAGCTGCGACTCCGCCAGCCAGGCAAGTGGAATCACAGCTGTTTGCGGATCTGCACATGCGCAGATCAGCTTAGAATCGCACAGATGCGAGATACAGACAAGCCCAGAAAAAGGGCAATAAACGAAGCAATTATCTCAAAGCTGAATACAGTATAAGCAACCCGTAGAGAGGCAATAGTCAGCAGTAATAATTCCTTTACCCATACATAAACCTTCATGTCACTGGAGACGGATAGGCAGGAGATAGGAAAACGGTGNGCTATAACGCTCCCAGGGGAGTAACAAGGGTTTAACCCTCTTCATCAGGCTAGCATCTAGCCATTCCATACGGAAGAGGAAATAAAACTTTTCTTTAAATGAAGGACGGGTTTGTAAGACCCAATTGTAGCCATTGACCCCATTGTGGCCATTTGTTTGACTATTAAGCTTCAGATTACGAGGGATAAAACCAAGGATAGTCCATTCAGGGCACAGTTCTGTGTCATGCAGAAAGTGCCTAATAGAAAATACATGGACCTGTCCCCAGNACCGGCGAATTATGGGACATTCCCAAAAGTAATGACACAAAGAGGATCCACAATGACCACATCTTAAACATTTAAGGGATTCAGACAAGCCCATCACTCATCACTTTGGCGATGTATCCACATTGGAATATATTCAATTCTATGGATGCAGATAATTTAAAAGTAAATGTGTAGCAGAACCTGTATGCAGTATTATTATATTTAAAATATATTCCTATTATACATAAATCCATTATAAAATTAAAAGAAAAACTGTAGCAAACTCAGATCGACTTCAAAANGCGCTAAGAGCAAATTTACTCATGGCCATTATTGCAAGGCACGTCTTTTCCTTCTCATCTGTTATATCTTTTTTGTTGCCGTTTAGATTGTCTGCTGCCAAAGGCATGTCTTTCACTACAGAACAAAGGACGCATTGAGCACTTTCTTAAAAGGGAGCCTGGACACTCAGTGCCAGGCCCAAATCTCTCTCAACATCTTCAATAATCGTTTAGACATAACAATTCTAAACGTGGAAAGAAAAATTGTTTTTGAAAGTGTTTTAGAGAGAAACTCAGGGCATTTTCCAGCACATTTCAGAAAATTGAAGTTCAATAGATTGCACGTTTGCTCCTTTGAAATGAAATTGATATCAACTGAATGGCAATATAATAGCGAGCCCTCATTCAATACTTCAGTATCTTCAAGATCAGTTGTAAAAGGCAATGTGAGATCAAGCTTTAGCGCTTGCATATGATATGTTGCCATCCAAAAATTGTTCTTTGGTTTGGAGAGAATTCCCTTATTTCCATATGTAATGTTTGTTAAATTCAAGAACAGACCTTATTGCAAGAATATGATGTGACAGAGAATTACCAAAGAACTAGAAGTTATAACCCCAGCAATTCTGAAGTTAGGCCATTTACTTAAAAAGATAATGTACGCACATGTCAGTTACACACTGGATTAAATGGGGGAATCCTTTACAGTGGTGTGTACAGGATATATGAAAGGTGAAGGGGGGTATTTAAGTTGTACCATAAGGGTTTGGCTTAGCCCTTATAGATGAACCTCCTTCCATACTAGCTGTCTCTTCTGTGCAGGGCCGGATTAAACACCACATGGACCTGTGGCTGAGCATTTTAAAGGGCCCATTGCAGTGGGTATGACTAGTGTTGTGTGAGGTGGTAAATTATATGTAGGCCCATTCAATCATTAAACTTCATCAAACTATATTCTCCTTTATCACACTTAGTGCATGTAACTGTTGTGCTGCTGTGCAGGAGGGTGGATGTCTCACATTCATCCTCATGCATTTCAATGGGAGGCCAGAAGATTGGCAGTAGGTGTGGGNTGTTTTTCAGATGGAGGCCTGGGGCTACAGTCCCATCTGCCCCATTGTTAATCTGGCCCTGCTTCTGTGTAACATGTAAGATAGGATTCTGGCTTCATAATTCCAGTGTGTGGGTGACAGATCGCACATATGAATGGACTTACAAGTGGGTAAGCTGTCTTGATTCTGGATCTGGTATATTATATTTATTGCTAAGTGACCTGCGTCCCTAACAATATTTTCTAAGCTCAGATTTTATTTATTAACCAGTGGCAGGTTACACAATTTTTAAAGGGAATTGATCTTTTTCAATTAGTTTTCTCTTCACAATTAAGATTATTTTTATAAAGAAAAAAGAAACTCCATATGAGATTCTGGGAATGTAGAACTCACCCAGTCATTGTGCTTGTTGAGAATTGTAAAGCGCTATGCAACATGATGATGCTATATAATAACATTTTAATTAATAAAATGCATAGGACCATATCTAGGCCTGCTCTATTTCTGTGGTCCAATGCTGGATATCTGCTGTATCTATAAGAATGTGAGAGAGAAGGCCACCATCCTTTCTTGTAAGGATTTCCATCACCTTATGTATCCTATATATGAAGTTGTAAGCCATTACTGGTGAGCCTAACTTCTGCATTACCCCTATTTAATATGAGGATTGTATGGAAGCCAGGATCATATGTACGGGCCGAAACTAGGCCTTACTATACGATAACCATGCATACAACTTCTATGCCATTTTGGGTACATGGCGTACATTCCCTTATCTCCCTGCCCCTCAGATGGAATCAGAAGTATAGATCTGTGGAATAAGTGGTTGGATAAATTCATCTAAAGTTATTGATTTTTTTTTAACACAAGTGTTTCATGTTTGTTAGTATTTAAACAACAGATCTCTGCAGTGTACACAGTGGTAGGACATGGGTTTGGATCAGAAACTTTAGTCTTCAACATGCTAAAATACCCAGTTTTACCAGTCAAAAGATTTAATATCAAGAGTTTTCTTATCTAGTCATTAATTAATTGTGCTTATTATCTTATTATCTGTTTTTGTTGAAGGGCAACTCAGGTTTAGATTTCTGTAATTTGTTCTTGCAGAGTGGTAGGATATCTGAACTCCCATGCTCTTATTCTGCATGTATAGTTTTACAGCTATCTAACCATTCATTGCAGTATCTATTTGCCTGCATCAATTGCTGACTTATCCTGAAGTTCCCTGTTGGACATTCATATCTATTTCTGGTGTAAATGGATGCTGCTTTTATTTGTATTTACTTTTTATTTGCTAAGTCTTGCTACATAGTGTTTTCTAATTATGCTGCAAATTTGGTGTTTTATTAATTATTAAACACTTTTTTCCACTGCTTGGTTACATTGTAGATTGGTGTTTGCAGTTCATCACGCAAAGTTATGTTAACCTTGCTAAGTTATAAATATACCATCAGCATTCATTTTATTGTTATAGTGCTGAGTTTTCTATGTTGCTGCCTTATATTTTAATAACAGGCTTTGTTGGGAAGCTAATTTACATTATGTTCCTTGTATGGTGTAATAGAAAAAGATATCGGAATACAAGCTCCGCCAAACTATACTTCTGCAGGTGTTGTGAAACTACATGGGGCTGATTCAGAGTTGCACTCACACCTTTTATTTAGGTTCAAGGGTAAAGCTGAACAAAACCATGTTGCAATATGAGGGGTGCAAATGAATGTTAATGNTAATGCATGCAGAGAACATGTCTTGCTTTTGTACATAAACCTCACAAACTGCATAGATTTATGTTTATTCTGTAGTTCAATGTTTGGTTTTGCCCAGGTCAACACCAGCTTTGTCCTTACTTCCAAACTCTCATTACACATTACTTGCTAGTAGTAGCAGAGCAGAGCTGTCTTGACTACAGTTGGATCATTACAAGTGTAATAATATAAGAGAAGTTTCCTGTAGCAAGGAAAATGTATCCAAACAGCAGGATTTTTTTTAACACCATACTAACTGAATATGTTTATTTGTTTTTTATGTGTACTATTAAGTGTTGTTTATGTTGCCTTTATATTTTTCTCCTTAAAAACTTTATGGATGAATAGATAACCTGTAATGTTCCAATTTTAACTATGCATAGAAAAATATAGTGCTCCCTTAAAATGAGTCAGTGCTGTGCTCTACGTTTATAGCACTGGACTCAGTAAAACAGCCTGTATGGATTTGGAGGAGATTAAACAAGGGAACTGGTTGGAATTATAGTATCCTTATTGGCATTCACATTAACCTCATATTACATGTTTAATTAGCAATTAACAATATGCTTGTATATTAAAGATTAGAACCTCTCTGAAGAAGGAAGAGAATATTTTAGAACTATTCTGTCTTTTTCATATTTCTGCTAGCACAGTAGTCCCAGACCTTACATAATTATGTTTCTTAAATTGTAATTATTTAAGATAACTAACCGGTTGGGTTTGTTCATGTCCACATACTGGGGCTGATCCAGAGCTTGGGAGTAAGGGCAAAACCGAACAGTCAGCTGCAGGGGAGAAAGTTTAAACTTTAAAAAGAACAGTTTCCCAACAGATTCTACATAATTTTATGCAGTTTGTGTAGCTCTCTGCATGTTTTCTCTGCATGCAATAGAACTAAAATNAATTTGCACCCTTCAGATTGCAACATGGTTTTGATCAGCGCTACACTTGTACCTAAAAATAGGTGTAAGTGCAACTCTGGATAAGTCCCACTATAAGGTATATTCAGTTCAGTTCTGTGTCACATAGACACTAAGAAAGAGGTAGCCTTATACTATTGGCTGGCTTACATTTGAGACGACTGATGGTTACTGTACTAGTTGTTAATTTGTGCACTTTGTATTGCTTCCCAACTACGGGGCTGAGTTTGGGAGTAAGGGTAAATCAGGTGCAGACCTGGACAAAAACAAACATTGAACTGCAGGGGTGGGGCAATTATAAACTGTGAAAACAGATTGAAGTTAAGAGGTGAAGGACCTGATTCAGAGAAAAGAATCCGGCTTTTTTTTGGCCAGATGCGTTGCACTTAACCGCACTGTGTATGTAGCCGTAATAAACGCATCTGTACTGCATAGCGCATCCGTGTTTTCTGTGAGCGACTTATGGGCGTGTTTTGGCATGCTCTTTTCTCCAGAGGGCGTTCCAAGCAACTTGCATAACAATGCACCTAATGTACACGCTTGAGAATCGCCTTTTATTTGCACCACCTCTGACCATGGTTCAAGTCCACCGTAGCCCACAATATNTAATTATGTTGAGCTGGAACAGCTGAGTAAANCAGCTTAAACATGTGACTGTGCTGCATAAGCAAGCACGCTGCACAGACATTCAGGTCCTGCATGTGGTATTTAAATTGTTTGTTGTTTCTTTTTTGTTTATTAAATTTGGTAATACAGTTTTATAATAAAAAAATTTACATTTGTAAAAATCTAAAAAATATTTTAAGAAAAGTGTTAAAAAAATATAAATATAAATCTTTATAATGTTATAGGTAAAGTAATAACTGCACATTTTTAAAATGATACAACATCAACAAACAAATAATAAAGGAGGTTAAACATGTNATTTACTTACCTTTGCAGTCTTCCCTCTGTTTCTCTCCTCTGCATTACTGTTTGCTGTAAATGACCTGCCACACTGGACTCCTAAGTCCCAGCTGTCAGACTATACTTCGATTGGGTTTATAGGCTTTTTGCTGTTACTGCTAGTTAATAGGGAACTTGCTTATTACAGCACAAGTAGATAAGAGATAGTAGATAGGATTAATGGATGCCTATGTACAATAATTTGGTTCCATTCTAACACAGTATAAACGCTAAAAATAAGCTAAAAAAAATAATGTTTTAAAAATATTTGTATTAGGTTTATTATGCAGATTTACCTACATAATGGGGAGATCACTTCCCCCGTACATAGGGGTATTCGCAAACAGACATCAAGGGGTATATTTACTAAGCGGTGAGATTGCAGTGAGATTGGAAGGTGGGGATGTTGCCATAGCAACCAATCAGATTCAAGCTCTCGGTTTTAATTTTACACGATGGAGAATGTGAACTCAAATCTGATTGGTTGCCATGGGCAACATCCCCACTTTTCAATCTCACTGCAATCTCGCCGCTTAGTAAATATACCCCCTACTGTCCCTACTTAAAAGCAAAGTGGCAGGGAGGTCTGGATAGTACGTTCTGAAACTAGCCCTTACTGTTTAATTAGAAAGCTTCATCCAGTCCTCATAAAAAGAATCTTACTTATAAAGGCATTGAATCGCACATAATTACTATAAATGAACTTTATGAGATATATTTGGATAATACCTTAATTAAAATTGTTGATTGTACATTTCTGTGAATTNATGTAGGTAGAAATGAATATTCTTATTCATCTAACACAAAAAACATTTAACAACATAATTAATTCCTAGAGGAATTCTTGAAAAAACCCAAACATTTAATTGCTGTAATGATTGCGTTTTACTATGTTAACACTTGTTTTTTTCTGTACACAACAATTCTTTGTATACTTTGCAGGTTGGATGTACATATACGTATATTATGATCTTTTTCCTTTATTTCCATGTCTCTTGTCTCATTTACTACTACTTTCATATTTTTTTATTTATGTATTTTATTAGAATATCAGAACTTCCTGCGATTTGATTTAGTTATAAAATATGACATATATGCTACTTATTTTTACATCATTTAAACCTTCATTCATTTTAACCTATTCTCTTATTTAATGTCCTGCTTGCATATCTTAGGGACTTCCTTATTTAGAGACAGGGGCCGATCCAGTGAGCGCTTGTCAGCTCATGTGACGGACCCCTGCATGTTTCATTACTGCACATGCTCAGAAACAAAAGCGTGTAGTCATTGGTGATTTAGACCCGAGTGTAACTTGAGGTGCAAAGGCTTGCAATTTCAGGGAGGGGGTTGAGACTCGTAGTCAATGTACAGGAAGGACTTGCCCAAGCAAGTGCACCCGAGCGCGGATGTAAAAAAAAACATGTTTATATCAAAATATTTGTGCCAGCCACAAGTCATGTCTAAGCCCAGGGCATACATTTACTAAACTGCAGAATTGAAAAAGTTGGAATGTTGCCCATAGCAACCAATCAGATTTGAGCATGTAAAATGAAACTGAATCTTGCAGTTTGGTAAATTTAGGCCCAGAGGGCTGATATCCTGTAACTTATTTAGTTTAGTTTAGAAATATTGTATAAAATAATTCCTACATTAAACACAGCCAGGATCAAAACCATANTCATTATTGCTATTAGACAAGCACATATCTTATGCTATGCTATGTAATTAAACAGGTTTGAAAAAACAGTATTCATTATAGTACTATTGATTAATCAAATACTTTCCCTCACAGGAAGCAAAGTTTAATTACAAATGTTGCTGATGAATATACTATCAATGTAGTTATTGTTTTTTTGTAGAGCTTAAATCTTCCACTGAACGATGGTAATGTCAATCAAACAACATTTTTTTAAATTACGTTACATTACAATTATCTTATGCTGTGTTCCATGTGGCACACATAAAATCTGGGACTGGATGCAGATTTATTACAAGCTGTGCGTGAAAATAATATGAAACAAGCAAGAATTCCCCAGCACTCATGCTAACACTACAATTTCAAAAATTCTATCTGTTTACATTGTAATCCAACATGTACATTACGTTAATACTAGGACTCTAGGACTTACACTTAAAAAATACTAAAACATACAAAACTGAAGCTTTTNTGGGCCCTCAAAAATGTTCAGACCCAGGTCCATGTGGTTTTTAATCTGGCCCTGATTTGAAGGTAGCTATAATGCTCTTTGAATTGGTTGGTAGTAATTAGGATGGTGTATTATGAAATGTTATATTAGACATTATATCACGCGGTATCTCTGACCACTCCCCTGTCACTTTAAAACTCGAGCTGCAGGGTGACAGAGGCATTACCTTTTGGAAATTTCACCCCTTCTGGCTTTCCCTCATGGGTACTGGTCTTGACCTCATTGCTCTATGGCAGGAATATTTCTCCAANAACTCNGCTGTTACTAGCCNGCTTACANTTTGGGAGGCCTTTAAGGCTGTACTACGGGGCTCGCTTATGTGTCAGGTGGCCGGGCCGGGAGGTGGCCCTGGAGCAGCGGTGTAGAGACCTTGAGGCTCAGTATTTAGAAACCCGTTCCTTGGCGGATCGAACGTCTTGGCTTGCAGTACAGTCCCAATGGACCGATCTCCTATTTGAAAAATCTAAGCGCCGCTTACTCTTTGCTAAACACTCCCTCTTACGCTCNTACCGATGCTGGTGGCAGTTATATGGCTTGCTTAACCAGAGCACTTCGTCCCAATAATGTTATCGCCTCCATCCTCGATTCTACTGGAGCTCCCCATAGTAGAGGCCCCGACATTGTAAAAGTTTTCTATGATTATTTCAAACTCCAGTATACTACCAAAGTCTCTTACACTGCCTCTCAACTCCAATCATATCTCGATAATATTTCTGTTCCTACTCTGTCGGCTGAGGCCTGAGGCCGTTGACTATTTAGATTCCCCCTTCACAGATGACAAAGTGATTGCCGCCCTAAAATCCTTTCCGAATCGCAAATCCCCTGGCGCGGATGGCATTCCTATTGAAGTCTACAACAAGTTTCCTCAATTCTTTGCTTCCAAACTCCTGGCTTATTATAACTCCTTCTACATCGCCGGCCGTCTGCCCTCTTCTATGTCTGAGGCGCTAATTGTTTTGATACCTAAACCTGATAAAGATCCCCTTTTACCTGAATCCTATCGCCCCATCTCCCTCCTTACAACTGATGTTAAACTCCTTGCCAAACTTTTAGCACTTAGACTCAACTCGGTCATTACCTCAGTTGTCCACCCAGATCAGACTGGCTTCATTCCTGGTAAATCTACTGCCATTAATTTGCGTCGCTTATTTAGTCATATACAACTGGTCCAGCCCCAACTCTCTGATGCGGCCNTACTGTCGTTAGATGCAGCCAAGGCGTTNGACTGAATGGGACTATCTAAGGGCCGTGCTTCACCGCTTTGGTTTTGGAGACCGCTTTATATCATGGGTCCGGTTTTT
>JABWIB010001953.1:39573-51870 GCA_016617825.1 Platyplectrum ornatum | reverse complement strand
ATGCGCAAATTTCATGAAAAATTAGAAAATTTCAAATTCTGCTTTTAACACATATATGACATAAAATAGTTAATAAATAATAATTTCAATATGTGTACTTTCTGTTGGCATAATTTTTTTTAAACCTTTAACTTTTTTAGGATGAAGAGAGGCTCANNAACCTAATAGCAATTTTTCACAATTTTAAGAAAACTTGAGAGTTTTAAAAAGTAAGGGACCAGTTCACATTTGATGTGGTTTTGAGCGGCCTGCTTGTTAGACACCCCCATAAATGACCCCATTTAAAAACTGCACACCTNAAAGTAACCAAAACTGCATTTTGGAAGATTATTAACCCTTCAGGTGTTTAACAGGAATTAAATCAAAATGAGGGTAACATTTTGAAATTCCCCTTTTTTAGATTTAGTATTGGCTTATGTTTATCCAAAGCATGTTTATTGTTTTACTATCAACTTCTCTCATATATTAAATATGCCATCTGCCCTGTGGAATGGCAAATGCTATTTAATACTTCTTTTCATGATTTTCTTTCCTAAAATTGGAATTTGCAATTAATGATATCATTTCAGCTATTTCAATAATCCATCTAGCTTGAAGGGGACAGCTATTAGAGTACTGCTGATTGTCACCATTACCTCTTGTTACATCTGCTAGTGATAAGCCTCCTGATAGCTTGTATTCAGCTCTAAATGGAGCACAATTATGAGTGCTCGTAACCAAAATACTATTTTTGGTTGCACAAAATTGTATGGTTATACAGTAAGTGTGTTTTACACATGTATGTAGATGTAGCGATAGTAAACCCTACAATATATGGCATCATCTATATAACCCTATAAAACTGNAACAGTCAATTATAATGTGAACATAAAAGAAAAGCAATGATATCTGTTNGAAATAAAGCCTAGGACGAACAATCAGCGGTTTGTCATTTACTAAACGGTGGGAGTTATTGGTAAGAAATGAGTGTTCCTTTGAGA
This sequence comes from Platyplectrum ornatum, assembly GCA_016617825.1. Taxonomy (NCBI): domain Eukaryota; kingdom Metazoa; phylum Chordata; class Amphibia; order Anura; family Limnodynastidae; genus Platyplectrum; species Platyplectrum ornatum. The sequence continues at coordinate 50,890 of JABWIB010001953.1, read as the reverse complement.
TAAGGGATTTGCTCTCCTTGCCTAGAATATGTGACAAAGCTTCAATGATAACAAGTCCTGCAGTAACTTTTCCAGCACAATAGGTAACTTATTAATGTCCTCATGAGGTTTATACACATGCAGAATGACTGGACTATAGACTTGGATAGAGGTAGATACAGAGCATCCATTTTCTATACAGAATAAGATGCAGTATTAATTAGCTTGCTAGTTGTGTCACGAACATTTATTTTACAAAATGAANGCTTTTCCTATATCTAAAACAATGTTTGACACATTCTTTGTACTATTAAATAACTATACACTATTTAATATATTTGAACACTAAAGCTATGTGGTCATATAGGTTATGGATACATTCATGCCACTATATCCATGGAAACAGTTATATATACAATACATGTCATCTAAAACAGATTATCATTATCCTCTTGTATCCTGCTTGTAGATTATATATTAATAATGAACTCTTAATTCATGAAATGTGACATTTCAGATATCATCAGTATTTCTTATTCCTTTCCAGCACAGAAAGAAGTAGTGTTACTCAACGTAAAGCTCATTTTATATTTAAACTTTGATCAATAAACTTTTTTATATAAGATTATTGTATAATATGGTTGTTTATTACTTTTGTTTTGTTTGTTTTCCCTCCCGTCCCCACATATTTTCTACCTCTCACTCACACCTCCAAGACTTAACTCGAACTGCCTCCTTACACTGGAAAGACCTACCTCAATCTGTTAGGCCCTCTAAACCGGCAAATGCTCCCTCAAACCCANTTCTTTAGATTGACTTTCATCTCTTCTTCCTTTCTACTCTCTCCCTCCTCATCCCAATGTGTTCTGTACTGCCCACCTTCCNGCTTAGCATGCTACTCATATGAGTAGGGCCCTCCTCATCTCCCTCTACCTTTTCCCCATCTCTCCCCCCTGAAACTATTTCCGCCTTTCTTTTTCAACTTCTTTACTTTCTTCCTACATTTTCATTGCTTTCTAGGGCTACTTTTCTATGTGTACTTATTTCTGCACTGTTCTTGTACTCCACTTTGTTCCCCATTGCGGATACGGTGTGGTGCTTTAAAAATAACACTAAAAATAATATCTTTTCAATACATCTTGTTAAAACCATACATTTCCTTGCTCACCTTCTCTAACAATATTTTTACCAATAATAAAAAATGTGTGCAACCAACCGGCAACAAGCANGTGAAATATACGCAGTGCATGCACTCTGAACAAGCACAATGCGTTCACAGCGATTTATCCGACAATAAAAGAAGAGTTAGAGACTCCAATCCAGCAATTACGGTTAAAATCAACTAAAAGTCGTCGACTCTGCTTGAACATGAACTGAAATTTACCAGCTATGAAAATAACTTTTGATCGTATTATGAGATATTTTCGTTTGTTTTGTTTTAATGTATGACTAGTAAAGTCTTCTCCCCTGTTACCTTATAATGCTCAACTGGAAAATGTGTCTAATTAAAATTCTTGTCTCTTTCTTTCAGCTATTTGAATTCATGAATTTTTTGGCGGAGAACTTCATATTCTGTTACATGGGACTGGCTTTGTTTACCTTCCAGAATCACATCTTCAATGCCCTCTTTATATTTGGGGCATTTGTATCCTTTGGCCAATTACATAACACACTCGTACAATTCAAGACTGAAGGCTTAAATCTGAGACATAATCCTAGTTTCAAAATTAATCCTAACCACGTTTTATTGAAATGTAATTAAATCTGCAAGGATTTCTTTTCAGAAGGACAACANCTTGGTTATTGATTATTATGTGTTCACTCTTTGATTAGAACCTGAACACATGTGTATGGCATTAAACGCAGATTATGTCTTTAATATTGTTTGATGAAGGGAAGTATTGTGACTTTGAAGCATTATGTAAATGCCTTTCATTATCTCTATAGCAATATTCCTGCCAGCAGCTTCTTCCCTGCACTGAATGTTTTGAATATAGTAACTNGGTAATTCACATAGAGATTTACAGATTGCATTAAACACTGTCTTGCATGTTTAATACACTGCTGTGTGATGGATGCTTGCTGTAGACCATAGAAACCAGATTATAGCTTTAACACTGCACTGTATTGTTAAAGGCTTATTTTTATCTTGTTGCTATGGACCACATTTCTTTTCTGCACAGGGATTGATATATATTCAAAATTTGCATTCAGTCTTTACACAAAGCAGCATATTCCAGACTTCTGGACAGTTGGTAAAATAATAGTGGTTATTCACAGATGGACAAAGATGGACATCACTCGCAAGCGCATAATCTCAGGTGNATAGAGGCTTTATAGAAATGCCACATATTCCCCATATATTGGGAGCAAGATTGGGTATAATTTACTTTGTGGCTATAAGATCCAGTCATACAGAACTGTCGATTTTAGGTAAAGTAACATGGGCATTTCAGTGTAAGTAGGAGAAAATATGTGCACTTGGTATGTACAAGAATGATAAATGTGTGAAGTAAAGCAGGACATTTGATAGAAAAGCATAGGAAGTTTAGGCGCTGCATGCGGAATGTGATAAGCAGTGATGAGTTTTCAGGGAATGCTGTTTGGAGGTCAGANAAAAGAAATGTTCATACATTATGGATGAAAAATCAATTGACTTCCACTATGCCTGTGGGTGCAGAGAAGTGATACACATGATGGAGTTGCCTGACATAGCTTGAGGTGCTGTTAGTCTGAATGGAAGTNGAGTGAATTCTTCATAGCCCTATATAGTTGGTGGCTACACTTACACATGCCCACTTTTATTGTAAGGCTTTTTTCTGCATCATAGATCACACATGATACTTTGCTGAGTTTATTTTAACAATTTAATGTCATTTATTTTGTTCTAATAATATTTTTTTTTCTTATGGTGGTGAGAAGACAGTTCTCTCTTAAAATACAACTTACTGAAATGTTACTAAAATCCATCCATACATACATACTCTAATGCTTTCTTTATAAAATGATCTTTGGTCCACCCAATCCAGCTATTATTATTATTATTATTATTATTATTATTATTATTAATAATAATAATAATAATAATAATAATAATAATAATAATTGTTTACCAAGTGTCTGCAGAGCCTGCCTGCAAGCTTACATTATAAAGGAAATTGGTGATTTGATACATATACATACACATACAGCACACTAGGGGCAATTTAGTCAGCTGCCAATTACTAGGATGTTGTTTTGAGGGTTGTGGGAGGAAACTGGAGTACCCAGAGGAAACCTGTGCAGATTTAAGGANAACATACAAACATCCACACAGATAAGAACTTGTACAGGGATCAAACCTTCACCCTTAAGGCTGTGAGGCATCGGTGCTACCCACTGATCCATCTACAAAAACACATGCAATTCATATTAGCAAAATGTGTTTATACAGTAAAAAANTATNAAAAAATACACAAAAATAAAAAATACTAAATGAAACATTCCATTAAATGTCTTTTCAAATGTAAAAAGCCGTGTAACAAAACTTAATCATAGTCCTTCATATGCCGCATTGTTTTAACAAAGGTTCACATTGAAGATTTAAATGGGTGATCAATGAATAGGTTAGCTGGTTGGCACACCAATTTCAGTGCTGAAGCTTAATTGGGACTTGAAAGCTACATACAAACAGTTCAGCATTGTCAAAAGNGGGCGACCTATGAATTAAGAGCACAGAGGGCTCCCTTACGTTTTCTGAATGGTATGTGCAGCTATTAAAGCCTGTGCTTAAATTTGGTTACATTAAATATTTCCTATGGGGAATTTGTCTCTATTTTTTGCAGCAAAGTAAAACCATTTAACCTTAACATAATCCTTAAAATGCAAGATATCGGTTTTTGTAGCAAGAGCATGTAACATATATCCTCTTACATTTTTCTTGAACCTGGGTCGGAAAAAGAGAATTCCCTGGAATTTCCAGCACATGATGATGTTTTCAGGTGAGTGCAAATTGTACCAGAGATTAACTTCAAGTGGTATAAAATGTATTTATATGTATACCATAAGGTCAAAGAGTATCAATTTAGTATCAATCTTGTCAGAAAGTTCAGTTGTTCTTGCAGTCCATGTAATTTTAGTTCTATTGCATATTATTCCATTTCACAAGATTATGGTTAATCTGTATACTGTATGTGATTGAAAGCTAAAGATCCTACACCAAAGAATAAAATGCAGGATAACAGGGTATATTGTATACTCAGTGCTAGTGTGTCCAATAAGATCAGAAGTAGAATCCATCTCCACAATCTTACAATGTATAAGCAATTAGCAATAATCTCATCAAAGGTAATTATATCTCCTGGTCTATTACACAGATGTAATTGCAAATATGATGTGTGTATATATATATATATATATATATATATATATNATCACTCAATATAGAAAACAGACATTATCCACAGTGCCCATGTCTTTATATCATTTAGCCGCAGATCCCCTGTGTGTGTACACCAATTTTTGTGGGTTAAAGAAGCATTGACCNAAGAAACCCTTTCCTTCTCTGAAGGCATGTTAGGTGAGAGCCATTTGCNGGCTATTAATACCTTTGCAATAGTCAAAAGCGAAAACACTTAATTGTAAGCTTAAGTCCCCAACCATTCTTTAAGAGAAATCCGCAATAAACAGGACNTAGTGGTTATGGGGACGGAAAGCTGGAGAGTAGACAATGTTTTTCCTCACACCGCTTCCCAAAACTTCATCAGTTGGGGACAAGCCCAAATTAAATGATCAAAACCTGCTGCAGGAATTTTCCATCCAGGACATTTATCATCAGACCGTCATGTCAGAGTCAAATATGTTCTATGTAAAATAAACAAGTGGACTTGTTGGAACCTAATTAATGCTGCCGCATACTGTACCTAATGGATCTCAGAACCTCATCCCAATAATTTCCCACATCCAGTTCCCATTGTTGCAGATGTACCATATTTTAGTAGTTGTACAGCTAGAACACAATTACAATGAGGCCATTCACATTATACTAGTGTACTGCTCACCTAAAGTAAAATATGACTCTTGTATCATCCACCAACCTGAAAAACGACAGAGATCAGGCCACTACTCCCNTGGTTTCTCATACGAACAGATGTGGAAGTTGATCTGATTGTTTGTGGTTATAAANTAATTAACAATAATATTTAATGGATATGAGCAGGTAATGTCGAAAGCAAAAACATTAAATATATTTAGCAGCAAAACTATAACGGAATAAAAACCAAATCTAGTAAAGTAGTAATGCAGCAACACAGCATGAAAGAGAGAGAACAAATACAGAGCAGATTACAACAATAAAACACAACCGCTAACACACTTACACCAAACACATAAGAACATAATGACACACTTATACAATATNCAATAAATCTAGNAAATGCTACAAGAAGATAGAGATTNCATTNCTTATAACCATATGAGAATAAAAGATTCTGTTATTCCAAGCATCCCTTAGAGAATAGGCCAAAAACAGGTATTTATACAAAGCAAAAGATGGCTCTTCACATGAAGACATTGGTGAGGAACTTGAAATGTCCATTTATCTTCCTGAATCCATCCAGCTTTCATTGGTTAAACCATTGTCCACTACCCCTAAGGTGAAAATCTCTCAGCGCCGGTAGTGAATAATAGGTTTAATTAGCATGCAGTTGTAAAATGTGATAAGAATGGAATGTATTCTTATACCTTGCATATATGACTTAATGCAATGCTTAAAGTGAGAACATGCTGAAACCATCACATTGCATTATGAGATTTATCCTCAATTTCCCAATATTACTGAGATAATTCAGATAGATTTGTGGATAGTNAAATGTATGATTATATTTTATCTTTGTCACAGTACTGGCAAAGCAGGCAAGGACATCAGCGATGGTTGATATGTGACCAGAATATTAGGCTCCAGTAGATTGGGCATCCCAGCTGCCAGACAGAAAGTGGCATAGGAGGAAGACATCTACTGCAGTGATACTTGGTTCCAATGGATCTTTCCCACCCCACATGTAATNGCAGATACTGCAAAATTATTACAGATGATCTAGAAACATTAGTGCACAGGCATCAGTACTTGTGATTGCTGGGTGTGAAGATGTTACAAGGCCCCTATATGCTTTCCATAGAACGGCATGATGGCTGCTTCTCATGTCAAGTTCTCTGATAGCATGCACAGGGCACCTGACTTTGATTTACATGTGGCCAAGGGGACNGGAAGCGCGTCATGTTAAAACTTTCCCTAGGGCACCTGGAGACTTGGCACAGGCTCCAGGTGTAACTTTCCATAAATCAAACCCTTGATCCAGTCCTAATACCACAGTTATAAGACTGAAGGGACGCTCTTATATTTCACTGCCTGTATAATGATATTTCAGAATTTACAGGGTTTTGGGTATAAAAAGTGTACAATATGAAATCTGATATAAAATAATCCATTAGCTGGAACTTAGGTGCTAATTTATACTGACATAAAATCTCTCCATTGCACAATTATCCACATACCTGGAATTCAGCTGTCATAAAAGATGATTTTTGCTATTTCTGCTCGTACAGAAGTTGAAATGTTTTCTTTCTATGTGATACCACTAATGAAAGATTTATTTTTGGTGCTTTAAATTGCATGATTGCTATTCCTATTAATGTCAAGTACACCTTCATGGCTATGCCATTTACACAACCCGAACCAATATCTGCCATTTAAAAGCTTTTGTTTCATTTATCTGTGTTTGTTCCTGGAAGCTATTTTTAAGACTTTAAAAGGTTGAAATCCGTCTTTTTCAACGACCTGTTATTTTCTCTTAGCATTTCCTTGTCATTCTCTACAGTCTGGTGCTGCACTTTTATTTCTCTCCAAGTTCTTTGTTTGTGACATTCAAAATCACAGCTTTTGAGACCCTTCACAACCTCCCCCCCTCTCCTTTTAAATAATGCCGTGCTCTGCCAAGTGCATGGACAGCTATTAAAACAAATTCACAGTTTTTACCACTTTGCCCTTTACCTCTTTCTTTTGACCTTCTAAATGAAATAAAGGTGGGGACTGGATATGAGCATGGTATTCCTTTTCTAACATGTCAGTATGTCATTTACAGCGAGTGCTGTCCTTATGATATGAAATCACACTNAGATGGTCAACTTACCAGCTGCCAAATGACAAAACATCTCGATAGTGTGGAATGGAATTCATAGATTATTGGTGTGAGGATGTGGCTGCTCTGCTATAACCTGTTTAATATACAGTTATTTTGATGTCCCTGCCCTTAGAATTAATTTATTATTGGAATATATTTTAATCCTTTACAAAAACTTTTTACTTTTCCACAACTAATTAAATAATTAAATAATTATTATATTTTAGTTCATATTTAAACAGTTTTTTTTGAGATCTAGAGAGACATTTTTCCCATAACTCTCTGGTGTTAAAGGTTCTTTCACTATGGGTGCTTTATATGTAGGATACCGGCATTAGTTGAACGTCTGGATTAAGCTGAGGGCAATCTACTCATGTTACTTAAATNAATGCTCACATGCAGAAAAGTGTTCACTTGTCAGGAGTTCTANGTCTCTTTAGTACAGTGGCAATATAATGCATCTCCAACAAGCTATGGAACTTAAGACTATTAACTATTATATAAAAGGTGCTAGTCAATCACTTTATCACAGTCTACTACATCAATGGTTATCTTTATAGAATAGCTAACAAAGCAATAAGAATTGTGCTGATGTGCTTGAACCAGACATAACATTCTATGACATTTCTCTTAGTGAACCCAACAATTATAAGAATACAGACACAGAATAAAACGACGTCCGCAGCTCAGTGGAAGACAGTGTNATGGAATTGGCTTTACAATTTATTATCTATTACAGTTAGAGAAATGATTTCTTTGGCAGTGGATTGGGTGCATAGCTAATCATACATTTAGTATCAGGAAACATACATTAGGATTAGGATCCAATTTACTGGATCTGTCAAGACGGATGTCAATAGTTATGGATTCAAGCATACATGTGGTTGTAAATGCTTTCATCTCTTAAAAAAAAGGTGCTTCTCATGAGTATGGGCTGTTAATGGCTCATTGCCTCCCCATATGTAATGGTAGATAATGCTAAATTGTTGCAGATGATCCCGAAACATTAGTCACGTTACAGTACCTGTGATAGCTGGGTGTGAAGATGTTACAAGACCCCCATATGCTTTCCAAAGAACAGAGTAATGGCTGCTTCTACACATGCTTTATTTTACACATACATGTTTCTGATTCCCATGGGAGCCCGATGATACAGTCAATACACATGCACTCAATTCAATCCTACAACTAATGACTCTTTCCACAGCCTTTTATAGGGTTCTGGGTTGTAGACACAAGTAGTTGGGGCTTGGTATTACATTGTATAGTACAGACATGCAGCCTTTCTGAATATCAGTCCACTCTATCCACCGGAATACTGGTTGGAAGTTTGGGCCATTGCCAATAGTGGTAAACAAAGTTCTCACGCAGATGTATGGAGGCAGTGGAAATCCAAACACAAAATCCCTTCTTAGGATCTGTTCTTATGTTTTTATTGTTGTTGTTATTATTTATTACCATTATGTGGTCAGCTCAGCAAGTAATGGGTACACAGAGACAGGATATACCCATACTGTAACCTGAGTAACAGAGAGCATTCTCTCACAAAATCAAACCAGTCCTCAGAAGTCTGGATGGGTTGTAATATGTTCTGTACAGTTAATAAATGGTATGAGAAAACATTGAATATCTGAATGACACTTATTTTATTATTATTATTATTATTATTATTATTATTATTATTATTGCTGTTGTTATTCGTTTTGTTGTTGATGAGCAGCAAGTTTTGCACATAACCATGCCAATAGCAAACTTGGAGAAAACTACTATTTATTATTGACTAGAGTGTCAAATATATTCTCTAATTAAATTTCACATAATGTTTCTGACATCAGAAGTGAATACTAGATGAATATGTTCAGTGTGTAAACAGAAGTGATAGACTCCATATAGAAATATAGAATGTGACACAAGATAAGAGGCATTTGGCCTTTTTAGTGTAGCCATGTTTCAGTTGTTTTTATTTTGTCAGTAAACATATTAAATAATACTGGTCCAAGAGGACAATATAAAACAGAGCCTCGATCCCATATGGCTACATTGCTTTAAAATGTGCCTATGGCACAAAACGCATGGCACTGAGTGTCTGCCTTTTATTCAGGATCCGGATCCCATTTTTGTATTTGGAAGCACTTTCCTGTTTTCAAAGTTCAGCACTGTTTTCTCAGAGGTGCACTTTGTGATCTCAACCATCCACTGTTCACGCTCTAACAACACAGGAAGGTCCCTGGGTTTTATTACTATCAGAGATTGCCCTGGAGTTCGAGTGAGCCACAGCAGGCGAGAGGCGTAGTCACCGGCCAAGCCCATCGCGGTGGACCATGGCTGGCATCATATTCACCTTCTCTCCTTGTCAGGCCACAGCTCACTAATATTGGGATCAAGAACTAAGACCCCTTAAACTTCAATTTAAAAAAAGACCCCTAAACTTCCATTTAAAAAAAGACCCCTAAACTTCCATTTAAAAAATCCACGTTGCATCTCCTCTATTCCACCGTAACAGTGGTCATTCAAAACTGTAAGTCTTCTTTATAGAGGCTTTTTCTGAACAGCACTCATCTGAGATTCATTGATTCACATTACTGCAAGTCATTATATTACTGGAGGTCCGGGTCACATTTTAGCAATCTGCTCCTCCATTCATTTTTATATTGTTTTCATATTTTCAATTTTTTCTGTTTGGTTATTTAGTAAAAAATGTATTCTTTCCAATTTACCAATCGCTTGTGCTGTAATCATTTTGGTTTTTTTACTTGATGTATGTTTTTGACAGATACCAGGAGTTACCTAAGCTCCTACACTATACAGCTGCTCCAGTCGTTTGCATTTTATATTTTAATACTATTTTGTGACTCGTATGATAATAAGGGATTTTCCCTTTGTATTCCGGGAAACTCATCTAGTAACCTTTACACCGATATTAGAATATATTTTCTTGACACTATTGTGAACCATTGTGAATATATTTTTCTGTTTCAGGTTTACGTGGGGCCATAGCATTTGCTCTTGCAATTCGGGATACTGAGTCTGAGCCGAAACAGATGATGTTTACTACAACATTGCTGGTTGTCTTCTTCACAGTGTGGGTCTTTGGAGGAGGTACAACACCAATGCTTACATGGCTTCAAATCAGGTTAGTGGTTCTGATAAACTTCTACTCATTATCAGCCTGTTGCAGTAAATAAAATTGTGCTATTTACATTATCAAATAACCATAATAATATAATAGTATGAGTATTAAACCTACCAACATGGCACAGAACCTCTCACATTTTGACAACCAAAAAATGTTATGGCCTAAATTTACTATGGAGGGAGATTTAAAAGTGAGGATGTTGTCCAAAGCAACCAATCATATTCGAGATCACATTCTCCAGTATGTAAAATGAAACAGAGAACTTGAATATGATTGGTTGCCATGGGGAACATTTTCGGTTTCCCTGCTTAGTAAATTTAGGCCTATGTCTCCAAGACATGGGACCAAACCCTGATTTTGCTACAATACTAGTTAAGACTAATCCCCTCATACGGAGGGGAAACTGCACCCAGAACCCTACAGTAAATCTTCTGAACAGAGGAAGCTGGCCCCTACTGTACAATTAACGTCCCTCCCCCATACGTACCTCACATATGCACAAGATGTGTTATCTGTGTAAATTGCGTGGGTTAAGTAATTTATGTAGTGCTTGCAGAGTAGATCTAAATCTATTCTAGGGCCAGTTTCTGAATCCAGACCCACTGTTATTTGTTATAAGTACTTCCTGTTAAAAGTAAACCCAGCTGGGTTTTTACACATAATAGAGTAGTATATGCACTGATTGACTAAAGTGACTGCAAGGAAGACATAGGGGGGTATTTACTAAGGGTCGAATTTAGGAAATCGAATTTTCGCCACGAATTTTCGTCCGAATTCGCAATCTTTGTATTTACTAAGGGCCAATTTTTGGAAAAATCGCATGTCCGAAAGAATTCGCGCCCGAATGTTCGTACGAATTACATCCTCGATTTTCAAATCGAATGTTCGCATTTGCCCTATGTCCTCCGTTGGCAAGCACATTTACTAAAGGTCGAATTTGGAATTCGACCCTCGAATTTTCGTTTNNAAAATCGCATCTCCAGGGCTCCCGATTTGTGTTTCTTCCCTATGCAAAGCATGTTATCCAATATCATTTGAAACAAAA